>JALLKC010000187.1:0-20132 GCA_024034495.1 Camelina laxa | reverse complement strand
CCGGTCAGTACGGAAAAAATCCTTCACCAAAGCTACCAGATCTCTTTTAATAATGGAACCAAATCGTTGGAAAAACTTGCCGTCATCCCATCAGGACCTGGTGTCTTCTCGGGATGCATAGCAAACAAGCCTTGCGAACCTCTGATTCCGTAACTTCCCTGATTAACTTCCATTTATAGAGTCTGTGATCAGAGAAGGGACCTCCCGAAGCATCTGTCAAACACCCCGGACATCGAGCGTTTAAATAGGTCCACAAAATATTGCGAAGCAATATTCTCCATACCCGAAACGAAATCATGCCAGGTATCCTCATGACCATATAAACCAGAAATCCTATTCCTCACCCTTCGCTGCTTTGTGGAAGCATAAAAATATTTAGTATTTTTGTCACCAACCCGTAACAAAAACTTCCTACTTTTTTGCTGCCAATATATCTCTTCATCACGATAAGCCTCCTTCAGCTTTCGTTCTATACTATGAATTTCCTCCTGCGACATCAAGTCATCCATTTTTGCCTCCTGCAAAGCCGCCTTCAAGGAGGAAATATTGTAGCCCCGTACAACATTATTTTCCCGCCACCATGATATTGAATTTCGACAATTTTTTAATTTATCCACAAAACGGAATCCGAAAATTTCTAGTACGGTTCCAACCAAACCTCCACTGCTCCAGCCAGACCATCTCTCCCCCACATCTTTTATCAAAACGGAACTGACGATGCCTCTGTAGATTTGATGCTAAACAAGTTCGAGAATAGGACAGTGATTCCGAACCAATCATCTCTAGATAATCAACCTTTGTATGGGGAAAAAAGACAATGCCAGTTTCATTACCCAGGGCTCTATCTAAACGACAACGGACCACTTGGTTTCCGTCGATTACCTCGCCATGAGAGTTGTTCACCGTAACAAGGGAATTCCACATACCGCAGTGCGAAATCATAGAGATAAAAGGCGCAAAAGAAGAAGCTGACCGCATTTCCCCTCCTTTTTTCTCATGGTTCCCGCAATTCGTTAAAATCTCCGATCATAAACCAAGGATCAATTCTGAATGAACCATATCCACTAGCTTATCCCAAACCTCCTGTCGTTCTGGGGAATAGGATCCCCATAAACAAAAAGAAAAATAAACCAACCTTTGTCCCAAATTAAGCTGAGCATCAATTAAACGATTATTGTCAAAGAGAATAGAAAGTTTATTTCATTCATATAAAAAAATAGCCAAACACAACGAGAACCACAAGGATCCACCGTAAACATTCTCATAACCAAACTTAACTTTTAAAACTCTGTAAATAAGAAGAACATTTTTTGTTTCAGATAAAAATAAAACTTCAGGATGATGCATCTTCCACAAATCACCCAATACTCCTCTGTCAGGTCATGCCCCAATGCCCTGACAGTTCCAACTCATGATTTTCACGTTCGCGCCGGTGGTTTCGGGAGAGCCACCATTCCCCTGCTTAAACTGATCGACCGCCACCCACAGCTTGACCAGACAATGACTTGGACCCTTGTTTCCCAAACACTTTTTGTTTTTGACCCTCACCTGCAGTAGATAGAGCTTTAGCAAGCAAACGTTTTCCCGGGAGATGCTAAAGACAAAACAGAATTTTTAACTGATTTCTTAGATCGAGAGCTAGGATGCATAACATCACCCTTTTTACGACCTGAAGTAACCCTTCTCATAGTAGTACTAACACCACTGACATCCAAATCAATCGGAAGAGAGGAAGTGGAAATACCTTCCAGGATTAGTCTCGATAGAAACAGTACCATCCGCCTCCATACCCTCCTTCAACGACGTATTCTGCTCTATCGCAACCTCCCCCTCCTCCGGGAGATTACCATCCGAAGCTTGACCCTCCTCTAGTAATCATCTGTAGCCTCATCAAACTCCGACCCTAACAGAGACGTATCAGCCTTATGATGAGGAGAACTCTCCATTGTTACATCTCGTTGAGAGTCACCAACTAGAGCCTCGCGCATACCCTTATCCTTCTGGCCATGTTTAGCCTTATAAAGGGTTTAGACAAACCAGAACTAGAACCCTTTCGATTAAGAGAGTAAGTAGGAGCCTGTCCAATCTGCACCTCATGAACAAACTGAGCCCCACGCTTTCCTCCCACCCCCATCGCCCACCCCAAACGGTCTTTTCGCTCCCAGGCCGAGCCATGCGATCTGTCCTGCTGAAAAGAATCGGAGCCACTCTCTCCAACGAAAGACCATGAGCTTGAAAATCCAAAGCTCTCTTGACATATTTCCGAGCTTCTCCCAACCACCCTCGTTATGAGTCACACCCTGTTTCCCCATACCTTGATGCCGCTGAACCCCTCTTTTTTCTGCCTGAAACGCGACACCCTGAGAGCCCATATCCTTATTAAGCTCTGGACGTCTCTCTCCGCATGGGTAAGCCGAGAACAATAAGCACAAAATCCATTTAGTTTCTCATACTCGAGTGAAACTATAATTTCATCGCCTGATTCGAAGGGCACAACCAACTTGAAGAGGAGGGGGTTGAATCCGTTGACAGTAACACACACACTACCAGTCTCCTCATCAATTTCTCGGATAATGCCAAGCTTCTTACCTATAGCCTCCAGAGTAGCCACCTCCCACAGGTGCATTGGGATACCGATGACTTTCACCCAGAAATTTATAGCAGAGGGATAGGTTGATGAGATAATTGGTTCCCACTTAACCAGAGAGACCATCCAACCATCAAAATGATAAGGACCATTCTGTAGGACACCTTGCAAATCGAGCTCATCCGTAAAGTTAAACTGGGAAAATACCTTGACCCAAGTCTGCACCCACCACCTTGTCATCAAGCTTCCAAATCTTAGGCAGAGTGGAAACCAAGGACTCCATCCGTTGAACCAAGGGATTCATCAGTCTCCCAATAAGAGTGAGAGAGAACTGTTGAATTCTCTGAGCAAGACTGAGTTGGAAATCTTCACAGTTTCCGTACGCACTAGAGGAGCCTTCCCCTTAAGAAGAGTCGATTGAGCCATAGGAAGGATCACCAACAACTAACGCACCAACAACCAGAAATGTTGCACAACAAAGAACCCGAGACCGCACCTAGCAGAGTAGACCAGGGAGAAGCAGAGAGATTAACAATGAACAGAATGGAGGGACGAAGTAGACCACCTCTCCAACTAAATACCCTGAGGTCCCTCAATAAATGTCGTCCCACAAGAGAAAATCCTTCAACCAAGTGAATCCCTAAAAAATACCCTGTCAACGATCCCAAATCAGATTCGAATCCCATGAAACACCAGAACGGAAACACCATATCTCAATAAAAGGAAAAGATCGACTCCTTACTCTCAAATCAGATTCGTATCCCATGAGCAGCCAAAACCGGAAACACCATAACTCAATCGAAAGAGAAGATCGACTCCTTACCTTAATACGCCCCACAAGTGAAATCGCCAACACAAATCCCTCACAACCTGAAAGGAGACCGTAATCGAATCCGTAACCCTGATTTCACACCAAACCCCATCCCACAACAAGATCTCAGATCAAGCCAGACCAAATCGCTACTAATCGAAAGCAAAGGATTCACTCCTTTGAAATCGGGATCCATTTCCAAAATAAAACGCTTTAACAGATTCGGAGCCAGACTTCCGGTCCGACCCCGATAAAACACACCGAATCGAGAACGCGAGAACCCTTTCTCCGTATCCCATCTTCACGAGAACCTTCATTCACAACCAAGATCCAATCGCAATCGCCATCACCGTCGCCGAGACTATTAAATCATCCCAAATCACCAGTGTTTTCTGTTCTTTTTGAATTGTGATATTTTATAGTGGCCATATTAATAAATTGGATCAAGATGTGATCAGATCCAAATTTTGGTTTGGGGTTTTCGAATTTTGGTTATGGATAATGGTATTTAGATATCTTTGGATTAGATCGGTTTATTCGTATTAACCGAAGTACAAACTAATGTTTTAAAACGCAGCGTTTTGAAAATCCACTATAAGCCCATTAAGGATTTGGGCTTAAGGTCTCTAGATTTGTGATGATATATATTTCAATATTATTTCCGTACTTCGGCCGATACAAAAGCCGGAGGAGGAGAGAGATTCAGGCGGCCGCCATGGATCCAGCAGGAGCATCGGTGGCCAGCGATATCGAAGGAGAAGGAGAGAAGTTCGCGGTGGGGAATATTTATTTAGTCAAGGTGATCACCGGAGATGAGTTCCGAGGGATCGTCATGGCTTACGACCCTATTCCCAACTTCGTCTTTTTTGATATCCTTGTTCGATTGTGACCTCATCTCTCACTAGTTTCCTATATTTGTTTTTTCAAATTGTTTCTTTTATTTATTTATATATATATAATCATGAGCTGAATTTGTGGAATCCTTGACGAGTCATTGGGTTATTACAAGAGGGATCGAAACCTAAACCTGGGCATTTGAAGAACACAAGGATGGTGAATGCGAGTTTTATTACAGGGGTTTCGTATTTAGGCAAAGCTGAAGATCCGCTTGATACAGACAAGTGTTCTGTTGATCTTCATGGTCTCCGAGCTAAAGAGGCACTTGCTATCAGGTTACTTGTTGTTTTTCAATACTTTCAAAAAAATTCAATTTTTAATCTGATTTGCTTATTAGCTTACTCGGGGAACAAACGTGTTTGAGCGCACAGGCAAGCGGAAGCAGATGCTGAGAGAATGGGAGTTGGCGTTACCGCAGAGGCCCAGAGCATCTTCGACGCTTTGTCTAAGACGTAAGTCTCTTCTCTTTTTTTAGGAAACAGAGCTTAGAATGATCATGAGTTTTTACAATGGGACGAGATCTTTAATCAGATGATATGTGTAATTGAAGATTAGTTCTTTGTAAACAATTGCGTGATTTAGACGAATTTGTTTAGCTTCTAATGTGTTATTGCCAAAGATGAATTGTTAGAATCTATACATGATTTAAGCCTTGTATTGCTCTATGTTTCCGATGATGCTAGCTTTATATCTGCAAAGTTTTTATTTTTTCTCTCTGTAGACTACATATGTTGTGTGCACAGTGTGGAGTATCTTTAGCTTTCTCTGTGATACAATCAAGAAGCTGTCTAGATACATAGTTTTAGACTACATAAATCATATCTAGTTGAGAGGAAACGGTAGAATTTGCCTTTCTCTCTTTCAAATGAATCACATGTGAATTATTTTTCCTTCTAGGCTTCCTGTGCAATGGGAAAACTCAGACATTCTGGTGATGAAAGAAGTACGCGTTCGTAGCCCGTATTTCTCAGATTGTGTCTTTGGAGGTACTGATGCTGCCAACAACCGAGTCAAGAAAGTGGTAAGTGTCACTTGCAACCTCATTGTCTAATGTCAGTTGAGCCTCTGGTGTTATATTAGGTTACTTGCATTCCATCGTGCAATGTTGATCAAGCCTCGTGTGTGATAATAATGCACTTTTTTGCCTTCATTTTCAGCTTGATCTGGAGAGACGAAGGTTGCAACTTGGCACATGAGGCCTGTAAAAGGAGTCGGTCAGTGAAATAGCGAAAAAGGGTTTGTTGCTACTACTAACCCGAAAAGCGTCTAAGATCTGATCGACCAGCGAAAAGTGTATATGTTTGCTTTTCGCTTGTTGTTGTCCTTACATAGAATCTGCTTATTTCTTGAGTTGCAGGGATTGAAATTTGGACTAGTTTCACCCTCTTATTGACAAGAACAATGAGGTCTTGTCCACTTTTTACCAGGTCTTTTGGTTAATTTAAGAACAAGTACTGTAAACTTTTCTAAAACGCTGAACTCAGAATCATCTTTTTAGTGACTTCTCCAATAGAATTTTTACACCTTATGTCCCACTAGAACTGAGTTTAAAGAAGCAATTTTCGTGTGATTGGAGTTTATTGAAAATGATGCCAGTACGCATTACTGGTGATGTATATAACACCATCAATATATTGATGTATAACACCTTAGCATAAGATACAATCACAACAACAATCTCATACATTTTTACAGCACCAGGCTTTGACTATGAGTTCCCCCACAAAACTGAACTCAAGATGAAAAAGGACTAACATCGAAAAAGGACTAACATCACAAGCTTTTATACCTTAGGTTTGTTCATAATATCTGGATCATCATACTTAGCTCGTTTTCTTTTGTTATTATCGGAGACAATATGTTGCTCAGCCTCGGGAGAGATGGTCATCTTATCCCCAGCTGACGTAATATGTTGCCAGCTCACATCTCTAGGCATGAATTGCACACAAATTGGAATCCTCTAAAAATCCGACAAGAAAGGGTTTTGCCACCTCTTGATAAGCCAACAAAGCATGACTTTGAAACCGCAATTCAGGCTGATAAAAGAACAGAACAATGAATGAGAACTCACTAATCGAATTCAAAGAACCAAATCAAAGGAAAGATTTGAGGTCAATACGTTTGTTTCCTGTGCGATTTCTCAAACAAGTTGCTGGAACTGGAAGTGTGCTTTCTGGATCAACAGATCAGTACTATTCTGCTAAAGATGAATCTACTTCCAACCATGCATGGGTTAAGTAAGACACATCCTTCTCTATCATCACCAGTGTTATCATTTTGTGTCCTTCCGAGTGAATCTTGCATAGACACAGTGGCAAGAAGATCTGACTGCAAATCCATCATCACAAATATTTTGTTATCATCCTATGCATGGATTGGAAACGACACTTTTTAGCTATTTAATACCTCATTGTAGAACTAGAATGTAAAGCCTAATCAACTATAATCAATAGTCAGTAACAACAATTTATCCCCAAAAAAGTTGTTATAAGAAAAACTATTGTATAGTTATAAGCAACTGGATAAATAAGCGCGCGCGGTTGAAGTAAACATAGACAATGAACCAAACCTCATGGCAAACCTCAGTCAACGACTTGCTTCGACATCAAGAAATTGTTTATAAAAATATTTGAATACACCTAATCGTTAGTGCCCTCAACTCTTGTTTGCAAGTATATGAAATATTTAAAATGACATCAAGTAAGGAAAGAAAACAAAAAGTATTAGTATATATTTTCTCCTTTGATTTGGCTTATGGACATATATTTTCTGTCGAAACTTTCTTCTCCGCCGTCACGAGATGCATCGCCATTAGAGATCGTTCTGTTCTAGTTTCTGCACAATTATTCCTCTTTGTTTCTTCAATTTCATCTACCGTTCAAAACTGAAACTTTAAAGAGTTCGTTCGTCCTCCATGGCGCCAGAAGGCTCGTCGCTGCCTCGTGAGGTGGTAGAAGAAGAGATACTTGGAAGGATTCCGATCGAGGATGTGATGCGAGCCAAGTCGGTGTGCAAAGAATGGTACGCTGTCTTCAAGGACAAGAGATTCATCTACAAACACTTGGATCTCTCCCAGGAAAATGATGCACGACAGTTCATTCGAATTCATCATACTACGTTTCAAATCATCAATCCGGTGACCCTTGATCTCTTAACTCTACCACTCCCGTCCGAGTTGATTGTGGGTAGTGAATTCCATAATTGTTTTAATTGTGTTATTCACTGCGACGGATTATTGCTATGCGCTTTTCGTGATGGAAACAAGGCAAGGCGCAAGCTTGCATGCTTACGAACGTTATGATAATTACGGTTTTGGATATGACAATGACAACAACTACAAGATTTTTGAAGTTTCACTAGTAGTAAGTATGAGATATATGACTTCAAATCTAAACTCTGGAGGGTCTTTCCTGCTATTACTTTCGATTGGATCTTGTTGTTCCAGTATGTGTCTATGAAGGGAAACATGTATTGGATTGCTGAACCCAAGAGGGGGCGTGATTCCCAAATGTTCATCCAAAGTTTCGATTTCTCCAAGGAGACTTTCAAGCCCTTAATATGTTCTTCTAAATTCCCCGTTAAGATTGTGGTTGATCTGGTCCGCCACGAGTGTCTTGATATAGTTGTCTTGTCAGCCTTCCGAGGAGACACCACGTTGGAGACGACGACAGCCCAAGGATCGAGGTTTGGGTCACAAACAAGGTGACTGATGCTGCTGTCTCACGGACTAAGTATTTTAATGTGACTCACCCTCATCTCCCTATATTGAATCCCCGTCTCTACGCTAACGGTATTCCCACATACTTTATCCACGAGAAGACCAATGGTGGTGGATTATGATTATGCTTGTCCCAGCTTTTACGAAATTAGTGAGGGAGGTGAGATCAAAAACCAAGTTGAGACAGGACCACTGTGGTATGCACGTAGCCGTAGCACTTGTAGATGTGGCGGTCTTTACGTTCCGAGTCTTGTTCCTGTTCCAGAATAAGAAGCAAAAAATAGACTCTGTGTCTCTTGTTCTCGCATGAGACTTTATGCAGTATGTCCCTTCTGCTTTGTCTTGGTCTTTCTGACTCTGCGCGAGAACAAGAGTTTAAAGAAGCATTTTTCGTGTTATTGGAGTTTATTGAAAATGATGCGAGTACACATTACTGGTGATGTATAACACCATAAAGATACTGATGTATAACACCTTAACCCATCTTCAGTGCAAAAAAACACAATAAAATATGAGTTCAACTTTTTATACTATGAAGAAGGCCACACAAAAAAAAAAACAGCTTCTAGTCTTCTACTTGTTGAGTATTTCGCCGAGAGTGAGACGATTTCATTAGCGTCCACAAGCCTGAAACGATTAAACAAGGCAATGACTATGAGCAAGTTTCCCACACAAAACTGAACTCAAGATGAAAAAGGACTAACCTGACGAGCTCTCTTACCACATGAACGAGAATTGTGCCCGGCTTGACCACATTTCTTACAATGGATTGTGCGCTTGCTAAGTTTCACCTTTTTCTTTGGTGCACTACAAGAAAACAGGCTAATGGCCACTGTAGTATTAGTCGCTAAATAGTCGTTAAAATAATTTATACGACTATTTGGCGACTATTTACTGTTGTAGTTAAAATTTTGTCGCTAATTCATATAGTCGTTAAATAGTCGTTATTTAGCGACTATTTACCGACAATATACTGTTGTCGTTTATTCGTCGTTGTATTGTCGCTATCTCGTCACCGGAATTTGTGACAATTTGCCGACAATTTAACGACTTTGTGGACCTTAGTCGTTAATTAGTCGCTAAATTTAGCGACTAATCTGCGACAAAGTTGCGACTTTTTACTTAAATAAAAAACTTGCAATATTTTAGTCTGAAATTAGTCGTTGTATTTAACGACTATTTTGCGACTCTATAGTGTCACAATAACGACTATGTAGCGACTACTTTGATTTACAAAATAATGAAATTAACTGGCTTTTATTGTTTTGTAATCATTTTTATTGTTCTGTAATCCTGTTTTTAATACTGATTTACTAAATGAAAAATCATATGAAAATCATTATAAACATAACCATAATTCTGAAAGCAGTTCATACACATGTCCAAAATTGAAATCAAACCAAAAGCAATGAAAAGAAAAAGTTTATGACACATACAAACTGAGAACTTAGTTCATGAGTTAAGAAACAATAGAGATCATGGAGTTGTTGATGGAAGATTGTCCTCCTCAGCTGTTTGAGAGGCTATAAACTCCAGGTAGGCTGGATTAGTGTGGCGCATAAACTTGGCCATCATCGTCAACTCCTGCTTTTGCTCAGCCACAAGGAGAGCAGTCTCTTTTTCTCGGCAGCAGCTTCAGCTCTGAGAGTTGCCTGATTTGAGCCTGAACTTCAATCTGACGTTGAGCTTTCCTTCAGTTGCTCTTGCAATGATAGAAAGGCTTCGGTTTGTGATGGTTGATCGCCCTTTCCCTTGCCAAGAGTATCTTTGAGGCTTCCAACACCATAAGGTGTTCCCGTGAATCCTTCTCAGTGCACTATTTTAAGAAAAAGAAAAACTATAAGTAAAGAGCAAAAGAAATGAATGATCGAGTAGAAATGCTACTTTACCTCAAGAAAGATGGCAGTACATTCATCGGTGGTGAGCTCCCGACGGTGTGAAGTACCATCTGAAATAGTTGAATCTGCCTCGAGCTCAGCCATCTTCTCTTGCAACTTCTGCTGATAAGCTTGATGTATTTTCTCTGCCTTTCCATCAACATAAGAACCATCCGGCTTTGTATGTGTTTTGTAAAAAACTTCACCCATACTGACCTCTCTTCCCAACTCCTCTTCCTGCGATGTTAGAAATTAAAGAATGGTTAGTAACAAACAAACTAGGATGAAGGAGAAATGTTGATAAATGTAACTAACAAAGTAGAAATGAATTATTACCAGATCATCTTGGATTTCCCTATATGACTTAGGGCCTGATAAGTGGATGTGAGGACCGAGACCATTACGGTCAGACATACGACACTTGGAATAGGTGCTACTCCTTTGCTGTTGTTCTTCAGTATCCCAATTAGCAACCATATCTTCTAGAGTTCACCTTCTATCCATGAAGGTTTAACTCGAGACGTCCTTACATCGCTAACCATGCCCTTCATCCGGCGGTTACAGATGGTGTTGAAATGTTCTTGAACGGCACCTGTTATCAATGGATCCCAGGTGTGAGTTTTCTACATAACAAAGAGGAGAGTTAGAATTCTGTCAGTGAAAACAAGCAACAAACAAAAGTAGAAAACATGTTACAGAGAACAGAACTTACCGCAAACTCCATGAAGTATCTCTCTTTCTATCGGAGGCACACAAGTCCAAGTATAATATGGACCATCGAATTTGTTTGTAAAAATCTTGGTAATCTTCCTAACAAGTTGGCCTTTTTTGTCCCGATCAAACCTCCACACACACATGTAAACAATGATAGTTAGTTTGATCAGTTAGAAAGCAACATATTGTCGAACCAAAGACAAACAAGTACCAAACATATTGTCGAACCAAAGACAAACAAGTACCAAAGACAAACATTACCAATTGCTACAGAGTTAAAACGAACTAAAGCCACAAACATTACCAATTTGCTACAAACGAGAATTAAAACAAACCAAAGCCACCAAGTTGTATTCGGCCTAAGACAAACATATTGTCGAACCAAAGACAAACATTCCCTTATGCTATAGACGAGAGTTAAAACAAGCCACAAACATTACCAAGTTGTATTCGGCCTAAGACAAACATTCAACGTATGGCAAACATTCAACCAAACCCAAAAACATTACCAAGTTGTATTCGGCAACGGTATGGGAGAGAGAACAGTCGTAAACTGCTCACGGCCAGGCATCATAAGCAGAGCAGTAAGAGATTGCAAAGTGTCGTCCTGGAGTTGAGGCTCAGCATCGTAATTGTTACCTTGAGAAGATGGTTGTCGAGAATGACCATGGGACTGCTGCGGTGGAGACAGCGGATGATCCTCTGGTTCATTCACAACGTTGTTCTGAACCTCCGTTGTCGACATTGGCGGATCAGGAAGGCGATTGACGGTGTCCTGGAAAAGCGTCTGTGGCGGTGGAAGTTCCGGAAACTCTGGGGGATGACTCGTTGTATCTCTTGTGGCGTGAACGGCGGAGGAATTCGAGCCGTCGGCGTGAAAGTGTACTGAGGTGGAAGAGGGTTGTTTCTTCGTCCGGCGGGTGGGCGAGGGTTAGAGGGTCCGACTCTCTGAGAAAGGTTGGGTTGAACCTTTCTCCTTTTGTTTTTAATTGCAGGATTCGACGCCATGAGAGAGGATTCGACGATCGAGGAAGATGGATCGAAGATGATGAAAGAAGAAGGAAAGAAGATGGATCTTTTGTTTAGGAATAAAAGAAGGATAGAGGAGAAGGATCGAAGAGAAGAAAGGAAGATGGATTGAAGGATCGAAGAGAAGAGAAGAAAGAAGGATCGAAGAGAAAACGATTTAGGGTTTGTGTCGAAGAGAAAAAGTCGATGTCTGCGGATTGATCGAAGAAGAAAATGATTTAGGGTTTGTCGAAGAGAAGAAGAAAATGATTTAGGATCGGTTGTGGATCAAATTTTTTTGGTCAGATTATTTTGGGCTCGAGTTGATTTTTGGCCCAAATTCATTTGTTCAAAATAAAACAAATTATTTACACATTATTAACAACACGTTGTGATTATAATCACAAAAGAGAAGATGGATCAGATGGTTATGGCTTGGTTATTAAACATTCAGCATCCTGGGTCGAGTACCCCAGTTGTGAGTTTTTTATTTTTTTTTTTTTTTATCACTCCAAAAAATTATGATTCAATATGTGGTGCTTATAAATTCAAATAACTAGAAAACACAAGTTTTTTTTTTATTTTTATTACAAAGAAAAAGAAACATATCTTAAAGCACCAATAATCTTCAGGGTTCTTCGTCGTCTTCTTCATCATCTTCCGAAGACGATAAATTACACATAAATTCATCTTCAGGTTCCGCGTCTGCAACATCGTAGTCAATGTTTATTGGATCTCCCCTTTCCAAATTGTCTACTATGACATCTTCAATTGTGGTTATCAATACAGCATCATCATTTTCTGTTTGCAAGAGAGTCGGGTCTCCATCAATGTTTCGCCTCGGATTCACTTTTAGAACATTGAGCCATAAATGCTTCGGTTTCTTTATGTATGGGTACGGAATATAACAAACCTGTGAGGCTTGAGATGCTGTTTTGCAATCAACGTGTAAAAGTTACACATATTTTGTTAAATGTGATAATGACAATAAATAATTATTGGGGCATTTATATACATACCTAGAATAAATGGTTCGTTCTTATTGTACTTTCTGGATGAAAGAACGTCTACAACGCCACCATTACTTCTCCGAGTGCCTCTACCAATTACAGGGTCATACCACTTGCATTTAAATAGTGTGATCTTCAACCCAAGCATCCCCTCATACTCAAGTTCTATGATATCAGTTATTGTTCCGTAGAAATCTGCAGCGTCAGATGCATCCGCATAATTTTCACCTTTAACAGAGACCCCATAATTACATGTCTTTCGTCCAGCACCGTGGTTCTCTGTATGAAACAAATAACCTCTTGTAAAATACATTGGCCATGTTTTAGCCTTGTTCAAAGGTCCATGCACAATCTCTTGAACCCAAGTAGGAAATGGATTTGAGGCGTTCCAATAACTAACCTGCATATATATAAGTCTTGTTATGTTAAATAATAACAATAAGTACAATATGTATATCACAAAAAATGGTTTAACATACATATTCTTTGACCCAATAATGATATTCGTCAGCTCTTTTCGCGGAGAGTTCTTTCTCCGTAAGTCCTGGATATTTTGCCGAAATATAATCCTCAAACATACTATATAGAAAGATAAGATCACCAATGTATATGAGAAAATATAATAGAATTAGATATCTTAATATGTAACTAGTCTGAAAATATAAATACCTTTCAATTGGCTGAAAATAGTCACAATTCCGTAAAACATATGCGTGTGCGCAACGATAGTCATCACGTGAAAGCCATATTTCATTAATTTCTCCACTTGGACGGCCAACTTGAGTAAATATAGAAGGTACTCCAGGGACATGATATTCAAACGCTTCACCTTCATCAAATCTTGTTAATCTGACCAAATAATTAAAAAGTAATTATTATGACTATTAAATTAAATATCACATTAAAAATATTTACTCTTAATTGCTTACCTTGATTTTGTTCGTATATTCGCAGCAAAGTAGTGCTCAGAGAAATAAGCAATCTCGTCATTGATATATGATTCAACAATTGATCCAGCCGCATATCTTTTGTTCTTTGCTTTTCCTTTCAATTTTTTAAAAAACCTTTCGAAAGGATACATCCACCTATATTGGACAGGGCCTCCCAATTCAGCTTCGTAGGGAAGATGTATAGGCAGGTGCTCCATCACATCAAAAAAGGATGGTGGAAATATCTTTCCAAATTGCAGAGGATTAAAACAATGTTTTGTTTTAGAATTTTAAGTCGACTTGTTTGCAAAGTTCTCGAGCATAAGTCCCGGAAAAATGCTCCAACCCCTACAATATTATATTTAGTCAAACTTCATCACAATTACTCACTTATATATATATATATATAACTTTAAATAATTAATTAATATACCTGATAACGCAAGGTGGACATTCCGGTCAAGGAGTTCTGCAAAGATAAATGGAAGTAACCGCTCCATGAAAACATGGCAGTCATGGCTCTTCATGCCTGAAAACTTTCCATTTTCCAGGTCAACACAACTAGCTAAGTCTGCTGAATAGCCATCTGGAATTTCACCGAGTATTTCACACATTCTAATAAGCTTGTTTTGGCTTCATCTGTCAATGTATAGGGCGGGAAAGGTGCTTTACCCCTACTATCAAGATGTAAGTGTGGCCGAGAACAGAATTTTGCTATATCCAACCTTGACATGACCGAATCTTTTGATTTACCTTTCACACGCATAAGAGTGTACATGATGTTGTCTAAAAAATTCTTCTCTGTATGCATCACATCAATATTATGTCGGAGATTAAGATCCTTCCAGTACGGTAGCGACCATAAAATGCTTTCCTTGTGCCAGTTATGGTCCTTTCCATATCCATGCATCTTCCTTTCATGACCATTTCCACCAACGTCCTTGGTTCTTGGAGGATTTACACAATTTAACCGCTCAGAATAAACTTGCTCACCGGTCAAGGACTCTGGTGGATACTCTCTTGTAGCGTCTTTTCCCTTCAAGAAGTCTTTTTATTCCTCCTCAGAGGATGATCAAGAGGAAGAAATCTCCGATGACAATCAAACCAACATGTCTTCCTTCCATTCGGTAGATAAAAAGACTTTATATCGTCCATGCAAACTGGACAAGACAATTTACCATGTGTTGTCCATCCAGATAACATGCCATACGCAGGAAAGTCGCTTATCGTCCACATCAGCACTGCTTTTAGGTTGAAATTTTGGCCCAAGGACACATCGTATGCATCGACTCCGGTAGACCACAACTCTTTTAACTCATCAATAAGAGGTTGGAGAAAGACATCAAGACTAGCTCGCGGATGGTTTGGACCAGAATTCAGAATTGTAAGAAACAAGTACTCAGCATCCATGCACATACCAGGGGGTAGATTATATGGCGTCAATATCACTGGCCATAATGAATGGTGACGAGACATCCCAAATGGATTGAACCCATCAGTACACAATCCCAAATACACGTTACGTGGTTCTTCAGCAAATTGAGGATTTTGTTCTTGAAAATACTTCCACTCCGCTGCATCAGACGGATGACTCATTTCTCCCACCTTTGCTTGGTGCTCGGCATGCCATCGCATTGCTGCTGCAGTCTTGTGACTCTGATACATTCTCTTCAGTCTATCACCAATAGGTAAGTACCACATACGACTATATGGTACTTTGGTTCTGCGTCGGTCATTCTTAGGCTTCCATCTTGGTGCATCACAAAACAAACATTTTTCTTCTTTTTTGGCATCTTTCCAGAATAACATACAATTGTTTATACAAACATCAATTGTATGATATGGGAGTCCTAAATTGCGCATTAATTTCTCTGTCTCGTAATGAGAACCCGTAGCCTGGTTTCCCTCCGGTAAATAATCAGTCAACATTTCACATACTGAATCCACTAACTTTTCACTCATATTATAATCTGCCTTATTTTGCATAACTCTAGCAGCTAAAGATAATTGTGACTGACCTTCACGACAACCATCATATATTGGATTTTTGCACTTTCTAACAAGTCATAGAATTTTTTGAATGGTTAAGTACTGGTTCTTCTACACTCTGATAACCCCCATCCCATTGATAGTTATCATCATAACCCACATTAGAAGGAAATGCATCATTCACCATATCCACATATCTATCTTCTACTACATTACCCACTTCCTCACTCCCACTAATAAATGACGGATCAACAGTACTCGTTCCTATATCCATATTAATTTCTTTCCCCATGCTTATACCAAACATAATAATCTGGCATAAACCCATAACTAAAAGATGATTCCAAATTCTAGTCCCTAGAAAACGCTTCCCGTTTTTACACCTACTACAAGGGCAAAAAAACTTACCCCCGTTTTCTTGTGCAAAAGGCTGGCTATTTGCAAATTGCATGAACTGCTCCATCCCGGCTCTGAACTCTTCTGTAAAATTTCCCGTCACCTCATCGATCCTCTTGTACATGCACTCTCGGAAATTACTATAATTGTAACTTCCTGACATTATTATAAATATATAAGATCTTTTTTTTTTTTTTTGCTTTGTGTTAAGATCTTTTTTTTTTTTTTTTTTGCGTTGCTTTGTGTTTTTGTGAGTGAGAAAAACGATTGGTAAGCTGAGTATATATAGAGATATTTAGCGACTAAAAAGTGACTATATCACGTAGTCACCAAATACCAGTACACCTACTCAGCAATGTTAAAAACGTGATTTTGAACCAACATTTTGCTACTATTTTGCGACTAAATTTTGCGACACGCCGAAAATGTCGCAAAATAGTCGCCAATTTTACGACTACAAAAGCTACTACGTATTAGTCGCTAATTTAACGACTATTTTGCGACAAACGTTTGCGACCCACCGAAATTGTCGCAAATTAGTCGCCAAAATAACGACTATTATAAATTGGTCGCTTTTTAGTCGCCTTTTAGCGACTAATTTAGCTACTAATATATATTGTCGCAAATTAGCGACTAAAAAGTGACTATGTTAGAATAGTCATAAAACAGTCGCTAATTAGTGGGTACGTAGTCGCTTATTTTTAACGACTACTAATTTAGTCGCCAATTGTAGTCGTAAAATCCGTTTTTCTTGTAGTGATGGTGGAGACACATTTTTTCCTTTTCTCTTTCGCTTCTTCCTGATGGAGACTCACAACAAGTTAGCAAAAACAAGAATTGATCAAAATGGTATTTTCTTTGTATTTATAGTTTATATAATTTGAGCATTTTATACCAGGCTTGTTCACAAAATTACGGATCATAATCTGGATTATCACACTTAACACGCTTTCTTTTTGTTATTATCGGACAACAATTAGTTGCTTGCCTTGGGAGGGATGGTCATCTTATCCCATGAGGTAATATGTTGCTCCAGGCCTCGGGAGGGATTGGTCATTTTATGAATCGCTAATTTTCATGCACATCTCATGATATTATCATTTCTCCCAATTCAGAATGAGAATCTCATGTAAAACTTAATATTTCTCTGCAGTTTAAAGTGGGTGGCGGCTGTAACTCAGTACGGTACTGTAGCAGCGACTAATCTTCATGCCTATGAAGGGAACACCAAATATTGTAAAGACAAAGGCATGGGATGGTTAAAGATAGAGAGGTAGTTGAGGAAGGTGAAATCTTACTTAAAGAACTCATGGGAGGTTTGATGATGATGTTCGTTCGGGAGGATGAGTTGTTAAAAAGTCAAATAGTCTTAACCTGATTTTGCTACTTTAAAGATCTGAACCATTGAATGTTACACCATTTTATACATTTTCCAAAAGAAAGTAACAGATTTTCAAGACATATGAACAATTTAGAAAGACTCATAAGAGGGATTCTTCTGCTTGTTTTGTTGAAATTGGCAGGTCATTCACTAAACCATAACTCTGCAAACAGAAGAAAGAGAAATCTATGGACAGATGAAACTTTAGTTACTGTTTCATCCGACGACATTTACAACAATGTGTCATCAATTTCAAACCCCTAAATATTAATAATAGCAAAAGACGAAAACCTGAATTTATGCACCAACCAAAATCAAAACTATTTTATACGAAAAATTGATGAATCTTGAGGCAAAACAAAATCGAGAATCACCAAGATCCTTTATGTGCATGTGATCGATCCCTCTGGAGAGCATGCATGATCAGAGATGCAGAGACTCGTCGAAAGAAGAGCATCCGGAAGTAGAAGCACCATCACCGCCGTGGCTAGACTTCGGGACGAGAGCAAAACAGAGTTTACCTGTTCCAGATCGGAAAGACCAGAGAGGAAAGAAGTCGTCAACCTGAAACCCATTAGCAGCAACCACATCGTTCCAACCAACAACAAAGACATAATTCCAGTTTCCACTCATCTTCCACTTCCTCAATTCAAGGGCATGCTTTTTCATCTGAGGATCAACCAAATCAACGCTCACACCTTCTTTACGAATCTTCACCGCTTGTTCATGTATGATCCTTGTCTCTTCCTCTCTCAAAAAGTTTGGATTTTTAACTTGCTTGAAAGGAACAGAGAGACGTCCTTGAATTTTGTCGAGATCAGTCTTGTACAGTTTCCTCGTTGAGATCAGCTTTGGATTGTAGCCGCCCCCTTCTCTCCTCATCACCCTCAGAAGCCAATCCGGTGGACTCGTTTGAATTGGTTCCGCCTCTATCTCTAGAGGACGAACGATTCTGAGTTTCTTGCGACTTACGATCTCCTCCGTATTGATCTGATCATCGTCATGACGACGACGTTTCTTGAACATTAGGGTAACGCAAGAAGAAGACCAAGGTTCCGATTCTGATGCATTAGGGTTTTGTAGTTCCGATTCTGGATTAGGGCTTTGTAGTACCGATCTCTGTTGTTCGATCACACGCGTCCATGGTGTTACCGTCGTCTTGCGAGAAGAAGGTGATCGGCGAACTCTGTTCTTTCTCGGTACTTTATCCCCAAATATTCTTGCTTCCATGATCATCTGTTTATCTTCTTCTTCGCCAGTGGTCTTTGATTTTTCATCGTCGTGAGGACCGAACTCTTGATCGTAAACCATCGCAGCGACATACAACAATATGTCGAGTTTGGACTGTGAAAAAACCCTAGGACCATTGGGATTAACCATTGTCTCAGAAAGAGAGAGAGACAGAGAGAGATATCGAGAATGAGAGAGAACGAGAATGAGAATGAGAGAGAGCGAGAGCGAGAGACAGCGTAATAGAAAGAGAAGCGTAGTGTCCTCCTCGGTGTATATATGAGATCTAGTCTGATTATGTTTATTAACGTTAAAATACTTGATCTGACGAATTTACCCTTCAAACGGGAAAAGGAAATATTGTCTCAATACGACGTCGGTTAAGTCTACCTGAGACTTTGTTTGTTTCAGTTAATTCCTTGGGATAGAAGGATATACTTTATCAGTCAATTGTGGGTTAGGACTCTTATATTTACTTTAATTTCTGCTGATTAATATTTTTTAATTATGATGTACTATTGTATTAGATATATTAGTATTAAACACAATTCATTTATTTTACATCATTTTGAGTATATTATATCTAAATATATATTAATTTTTTCTTAGTAAATTCAAATTTTAGAAATCTTATTATATAAATTTTAAGAAAATATGTCTATTCTAATTGCTATTATTATTTATCATAAACATATAGTTAAAAAAAATTTATACAGAAAGTTGATTAAAGTATACAAATTTTGATGTGTTAAAATTAGTAATTAACATAATATAAGAAAAATAATAGTCCCTTGGCATTGGTTCTTTTGAGTTGATATTATTTTTTAGTTGTTGTAAAAAAAAAAGAGAATCAAATTAAAAAAACTAATATAATTTTCTTAAGTTTTCCAATTGGTGTGTGATTTGATAGCATATTTAATATTTTTTTAAAATATATTTACACGGATGATTTAGCTTAACTTTCAAATGTTATAAATTTTAATGAATTCAAAAATATTATAACATAACTTATGTATACGCGAGATCTAATCTAGTAATTTTATACAAAGCAAAACATTAATTATAATGCAAATTCATGTGTTGAGTTGGTATAGGTATATTGTTTCATAAATTAATGTATTAACAACTAACAAGTATAGTAATTAGTTTTATCTATCTATACTATTAATTGGGGAGTACACTTAGGGATAAAAAAAATAAACAACAAAAATTCCATATAATGCCCTTTTCACAAAAGAAATCGGAAGAACAATAAAAGGATAACAGAGTAAATTTAGGCTTAAAAACGCACGGATTTTGGATATGGTCGGGTATGTGTATCGGATCATGACTAACTGTATCAGATGAAAGGTATTAACGCGGAGCAAACAGTTATCTTTATTGTGTTAAAGAATAGGCTATTTGTATACATAATTGTCCTGATGACCATCCTTTAAATGCGTATTCATATTATTAACGTCTATTACTCACAGGTTAAGTACTACATAAGCATCGATAGGTGATAACTATATACTCATATCGATCTCAGATACTATGATCGCGCGATACGGCAAGCATATAACTCAAGAGTGATTTGCTCTATATG
>JALLKC010000186.1:0-22357 GCA_024034495.1 Camelina laxa | reverse complement strand
AAAACCCTGATCTCGGGAAATGGCTAACTGAACAGGAACAAGCCTTCCTGAGGCAGTGAGCTCAAATCCGGTAACCAAAATTTCTTAACCATGCCTATGTTTAAACGTCTTTTGGTTACTTCAGTGATTGAAAACAATCCTTGGTTGTGATGTTAAAGGTGTTCTCGGCGTTGCACGAGAAAGTCATGAAGAATCTGAACAAGCATGCAGCACCAGAGACACGTGCAGCAGCTGGACAGCCCTGGGTCAAAGCTGGGACGATTTCAAGAAAGGCCGTGAGCTCCCATTTCAGGGAACCAGTAAAACAAAACTCCTCTTTACAAAAGTAACAAACTGCAAATATACGTTGATATAAAGTATCTGGAAATAGATACCAGATCGTAGCAACCATTACTTTTACTATTTGTACTAATAAAGAACCAGGCTGTGAAGAAGGTCTGATGACGTTGAGATAGTTACAGTCTTGTGTCTTGTATGTGGAGTTTCTTGATGGTAATATTGGTTTCATGGGATTGTGGTTCGATTCTACAAATATATGTGCCGAGTTTGTAAATCCGAGGGATTGGAAGTTTGGAACCAATATCACTGCGGCCTTTAGTTAGCTATTGATGATGCATTACTGTATGTCAGTATGTCTATCAACTTCGAGGACAAGTGTATCAGTGTATGTTACTCTTAGTTTAGTAATCGTCAATGTGAGGAGAGAGTTGTGTTACTGTCAGAATAGGGATTTTATCATAGGTCAACTGATTAGTCGAGTCAGGTTCATTTCTATATTTAAAGCCTAGCCTGTTATGCAAAAAGGGCTAATATTATTATTATTTTTTTTTAGTAGTTTTGAATAAACATCTTCATAAAGAAATAAAGACAATTGATAAGTATTTTTATGAAACTCAATAATGACATCAAATTGGTATTTCTTGGAAAGCCACTTGATCATATGAAGATATATGATTGACTACATCTTTGATGGTCGATGTGGAGATTGTAAAACCATAGTGGATTCTAATGGCCGAGAAAATTGGATGTAATTCGTTGAGCTTCATAAAAAACTTATCAACCAAGAACTTTATCTCCTCTTTGTGCAGCCAGAACAAATACCGTTTTCAGAAAATGTGGTTCAGGTCGGTTTTGGTTAGAGTATTATAGGGTATTTCAGCTAATTTGGGTAGGTTTAGATAGATTTAGGAAAAAAAGTAACCAATATGAACAGTCTCATAATTTTCTCCTATTTTTTCTATATATGTTTTCATTGGGTTAAATGTGGTTTTCAGATATCCAAAAGTTAATCATACACGAATTACTTAAATTTAGAAACTAAATACCCGAAATCTCAAATAACCGAACTAGTATCACCACCTGTACTAGGTACGAGAAAAGAATTATATAAAATTATGTAAAATGTAATTATCTATTATAATATTTGGCATAATTATTAATTTGATTTTTTTTGAAATTGAAATACATAATTTTAACTGAGATGAATATTTTACTACCAAATATTTGAAGTTGTGTCATATTAAGTTGATTTTCGTATATAAAAAAAAATAGACTGCTAGAGTGATCATTGGAAATTATTACAGACTTAGCCCTTTTTTATATTTGAAAAAAAATTATATATTTCTAAAGCGTTTGGAAAATAAAATTGGATTCATATACTATCTAAATATCTTTAAAAAATATCCATTTGTAGAAAATTTAAAAACTGCAAATAAAAAACAAATAAAAGAATATCTGAATCTTTTTAAGTTAATTATTAAGAAAAGAAAATGGTTAGAGACTACAAAGTGAATCGATGGTTTGAAACATGTTCAGAGCCGTGCCAATGTCTATGGTGGCCAGAGGCGATAAAATTAAATTTGACCCAATGTTCAATAAAAATTTTCATAATAATAAACGTTAAAAAAATGTCTAAAAAAAACATTATATGACAAAAAAATAATTCTAAAGAATAATTCTTCTCCCTTTCTTTCCCATAAAATTGTTAACCAAATCTTAAAAATCAATTTCTCTAAATAATTTTCTTTCAATAGATAAGATATTAAATAGAGTATTTCTTTTTTGAACAAACAAGGTCTTATTTTCATTTAATTAACCAATGAATCATAAAAAGGGTAAAAGATTTCAAAGCAAAGCTTGATAGAAAACATAAGCAACATAGGTCGAGGTAGATAAATCGACAATCATATCCAAGAGATATTGGAGATTTGAGCAAAGGAGCAACAAACCGCAAGCTAACTCCAGGTGAGTCGACGCCACATTCGCTGAAACAGTGGGAGTGTGGTAGATGCTCCTTATGAGGTCAGGTGAGATTGAACTCGTAAAATCAATGTTTAAATGATTTTTTTAGCTTTTATATGGTTTAAAGGTAGTATAAATGAATTTGATGACTGAGAATCAAACTGAATGATGGTAGGAACATACACATGTATGTTGTAAATTGGAATCAACGATCTTCTAGACCAAGAAAGTTCTCATCAAGATGGTTATCATTTGAATTATTGTGAATACACACCAAATTTTATAACGAGGTCTTTTTTTATCTAGTTTAATTCACATTCGATCTAGCCATGATATCAAGTGTATTTGGATTTGATTAGGTGATATTAGACTCTTAAAATTGATATTTATATGATTTTCTAGACCTTATTTGGTTTAGTGGTAGCACAAATGAATTTGATGATTTACATGGATGTGGTAAAGTGGAGTCGGCCGATTTTTTTTGTCCAAGAGAGATCTCATCAAAATGACTATCTTGTAAAGTGCGAGAGATAGTCATTTTGATGAGCGAAGGTGTTGAGTGCGAGAGCGTCATTTTGATGAGCGAAGGTGTTGTAAAGTGGAGTTGAGTGCGAGAGCGTCGAACAACTCAAAAATGTTTCAAATTCTTGAGTGCGAGAGCGTCGAACAAGATAGTTAACTCAAAAATGTCCTTCTTAACTTCTCCACTTTACAAGATAGTTAACACAAGGGAGTTGAGTGCGAGAGCGTCGAACAACTCAAAAAGGGAGTTGAGTGCGAGAGCGTCATTTTGATGAGCGAAGGTGTTGAACACAAGGGAGTTGAGTGCGAGAGCGTCGAACGCAGGGCGTTGAGCGAGAGAGCGTCATCGAGCGTGAGAGCGTCAGCGAGCATGAAGGCGTCAAAAGTGAGGGAGTTGAACGAGAGCGCGTCGTCGAGTGTGAGAGCGTCGTTGAGCATGATAGCGTCATCGAGCATGAGGGCGTCAAACTCGAGTCCGTTGAACGAGAGCGTTGAGCGCGAGGACGTTGCCGTGAGGGGGCGAGCTTATGTTTCATATGCAACTCGATTTTGTGATCTACCAAAGTAAAGTGGTAGGCGAGATAGACTCGTCGTACCTTTAGGTGCGGCTTTTCTGTCCGGCTTATCCTGTGGGTGTTTGGGGTTGGCAAGAACTTGCAAACCGGAGCTTGGCTTATTAGTTCAGACGCCCTTAAGCTAGTGCGAGACTTGCTCGGCTTTTTGCTTGGTTTCGAGATGTATTTTACGGGGCGAGACGTCTCTCGGCTTACACTGTTACGTGTTTCGAATACCAAGTTTTAGGTTGGTAGTTGAGATGAGCTCGTCATACCTTTTAGGTGCGGCCCTGGTGTTCGGCTTACCCTGTGGGTGCCACGAGGTCGGCAAGAGTGTGCAAGTAAGAACTTGGCTTACTCAAACTTGACCGCCTGCTAGCTGAATGCGAGACTGGGCTCGGCTTTTTTGTGCAGATTATTTCACCGCTGCATCCATGTGGAACGCGTTTTAAATTGTACACCTGGCCAGGGCGACAATGTAGAAGCTGGACACTCGTTAAGACGGACTCGTTCGAGAGAGCTTGTTTGTGATTAAATGTACTCTTGCGAGTGTAAAGTTTTTGTTAGTGGTCTTCTTGTGAAGAGTTGACGAGCTCGATATGTCGAGCGTTCTTTTTTTTTTTTTTTTTTTTTTTTTTCTACACTCATCACGCTTCTTTGTGTGAGAGTGAGTAGAAGGATCGGGAAAGATTCGAGTGAGATTGTTTGTTGCGAGCATGTTTGAATAGTCCTGATGAGAGCGGTGGTTGGCCAGAGGCTGTTGGGAATTTTGGTTACGCTCGGTGACCTTTTTCTGTCGAAAATGTTGAGCTTGTCGGCTCTCGGCGTGGAGGTTCTTACGTGTGTTTTACGATGAGAAACCAATATGTTTATTGGGATCGGATGGGAAAGTAGAGAGCTTGAAGGTATAAGAACTGTGGATGAGAGCGGCACACAGTAGATGCAAAATGTTGATGAACTAATCGGCGCTAGGTTCGTTGATGCGGAGATCGAGTGTTGATGAGCTAGTCGGCATACGCGGGATCGGCGCGAGATATTTTTTTGAGGTTGGCCCACTTCTTAGCTCTCTAGAGCTCACACCTTGCGTGTTTGGAGCTCAGCCAGTAGTGGTGGAGTCTCCCGAGATTGATACTCATGTGGTTGGTGCTAGAATGGAGCTGTTTGAGGTTGGCGGCTATGACGTCGATGAGATTGGTTTTTGCAAGGCTGGTGTAGCTTTCTCTCGACATAACGGTTGTGGAGTTGTCGTCGATTGTGAGAGCGGACGTCGGGCGGTTTGATACTCTTGCGAGCAACATTTCATTGGAGTGGTAAGAGTCTTACCAACATTAAACGTGATTTTAGCAAAGAATCTTGATCTTGCTTCAGAATGCTCGACAAGTCTGTATGTTGGCTAATAAGCAACAGAGACGAGCTCGACAAGTCAACAACGGAGAAGAGTCTAACGGGTTGCCAAGAGAAACGAGCTCGCGAGATCGGTTGCTCACCAGGTCGGCATGTCTCTGCGAGGTATTCGAGAATTTCAAAAGACTAGCTCTCGCGACATCGGCGAGTTCGTCATGAATTTTTAGGGTTAGTTCTACGAGGGCTAGGAAAGTATCCTCGAGCCAAACTATTGGAGAGTTCAACCAGGTTATGAGCATGGCGTCGTTCGGCTATCTGTTTGTCCTGGTTTTCGAGATGCGCGATGATGGTGACCTGGAGTTGCATTTTTGCTAGGATAAGTATGTAGACGATGTCGCCACTCGTTGTTGGCAATAGCTGGAGCTAGGGTTTGACGATGCTCGTCACATGTGGCAGCAAAAGGTTGGATTGGCACGTCCGGGGTTGGAGCTATGGTAATGTTGTTTTCTGGTGCCTTCGATCGTTGTTGCTACGGTAGGTGGGAACGTTCGAGGTCTGGTGCGTCCCAATGGTTTGGTTCCAGAGCATGGTCGGCGTGCCGAGCGCTGTAGCATGGGTGGCAGCAGTTTCTTCACTTATTCCTCATCATAAAATTCTCTAGTCCAGTGGTTGAGTAACTTGTTACCCTCATCATAAAAGGTAAACTTTCTCTCTCTATTCTTTTTACCTTTGTGTCTATGCTTTCTCTCTCTTCTCTCTTTTGCTTGTTCTCCCTCTTAACCCTAAGTCACCGCCGTACGAGCTGCTTTGTGTGAGGTCGCCTATGGTCGGCCGAGAAGATATTTTTCCGGTTAATGATTGCCACGAGCGGGCGGTCGCAGATGATCGTATTTGTTTGATTTGTGGTTATGGCGGCCTCGAGATCGGCGAGGGTGAGGTGGACCTCGCTAGGATCGGAGGGCGGCATCTCGAGGTAGGACCGACGGCTTTGAGAGAGATGGTGGTCGGCAATCAAACGAAATCTAGCGAGGTCGTCGGTTCCAACGCTCACCCTAGGGAGGTCGGCAATAAAGCGACGATTTCTCGTATTTTGAGTTTGGTGGTGACGAGCTCGGCGGTGATGTGGTCGATGACGAGCTCGGCGGTGATGTGGTCGGCGGTTGGTGAGCGAGATCTGTGAGGCCGATGGTTACCGGTTCCGATGTTTACCCTGGCGATCTCGAGAGGAGTGGACTAGGAAACGAGCTCCAGGTCGGCTCTCTTTGGACCTGTGGGCGGCGTGATCTTGAGAGTTGCTGAACGAAAGTCGGCGCTGTTCTCTGGTTCTGCCAGTCGCGTGGTCGGCAATTTGGGATTGGAGATGGTAGGTAGCTGCGATACGGATCGAGGGAGCGATCTGGATTTGCTCGGCAACTCTGGTAGTTTTCGTTGTATTGAGAGATTTCAGAGGTCGACATTTCCTCCATGGTCGGCACTTCCTCCATGGTCGGCATTTCTCCATGGTCGGCACTTCCCGCGAGGTCGGCGACGCTGGAGCCGGAGGTCAGCACAATCGGGGACTTGCGTGTTCGGCAACTTCTGGCAAGGTCGCCATTTCTCGCGAGGTCGCCTCTTCTCGCGAGATGAGCAACGTGTGAGCCGAAGGTCGGCAAGATCATGTATTTGTAGGTCCGGACATTCCTCGTGAGGTCGCCACTTCCCGCGAGGTTGGTAACGCCGGAGGTCGGCGCGATCAGGTACTTACGGAAATTTCCTGTCTTCGTGGAAATGCGGACCGTCGGTCTTGATTCGTAAAAAAGAAGCACTCTACTCTTGCCCCACGGTGGGCGCCAATTGTTTGTACTAGGGATTGCACAACACTAAATAAATATCGATTTTTGGGGGAAGAGTGAAGTTTGTTCTTTTATTAACGATAAAGATGTGAGGTCGTCACTAAAATGAGTCAAGATCGTGCTCGTCAGTTCACAGGAGAACTGACAAGTGAGTCATGACGAGCTCGGAAGCTAACGAGAATTATACAGAAAATAACAACAGTGTTTAGACGCAAAGTATTGCTCTCGGGGTATTGTACGTGAGTCCTCCTTTCCTCTCAATAAATGTATGATGTTATTTATAGGCGAGTGTAGAACTAGGGTTCCCTATAGTTCCCAACGCGAAATGCCGAGATTACCCTCTGCGGAATGTTAATGACATGCTCCAAATTTTGTCGGGCTGAAATCACAATTAATGAGTCTTGTTGGGCCGAGTGGCATATTGGGCGCAGCCCATGTCCAACACTCGTGTTTAATGAACTTCAAAACTTTGTTAGATTTCCTAAATAATATTGATAGTTTGGGTTCAAATGAAAGTATATGGATATTTTCATTATGAGATTCATCTAGTCACTACACCCATTGAAAATGAGGAAGTTTTGTTTCTGCTATCGCATCTTCCATAAAAGAGAGCTCTTGATAGGTATCGAAAGCAAATAATTATTACTTAATAAAATCTTGGTTATAGTTGTTAAAGGGTAAAAGATCACATGAAGGATAATTTAGCTAATATTTTTAGTGAATAATCAATATGAGATCACACGATTGACTAGTTTATATATGTGATTCTTCAAGTGAATCCACCATTAAGTAATATATAGGATATGAAGCTTAAAACTAAAGTGATTTGCATCTTGAGCTTTTAAATTTGTGAAAGTATGAACTGTTTTTACAATTTCTTCTTATTCTTCATCTTCCAAATCATAACAAAGTTTTACATTTTACAACCTAACATAAATGTAAAACCTTGTTATGATTCGGGAGGAAGAGAATTAAAGAAATTGTAGAAATAGTTTATATTTTGGTAGGTTTAAAAGCTCAAAATGAGAATAATTTTGATACTAAGCTTTTGAAGTATCACACAATGGTGGATGGACTTTTGAAGAATTACATATATGAACCGGTGAATCATGTGATCTCATATTGATTATTCACTGAAAACATTAGATATAGTTATCCTTTAAGGTATCTATTACACTGACACAAGTAACAACTATTAACCAACATATTTATCAAATAAAAATCATATTGTTCCTTTCAATAGTTAATTATCAAGAATACGTCTTTTGTCCTTTTAAGTACGAAGGAAACAAGAGGAACAACAACAGTTACCCATCGTTTAATGATGTAGTTTGTAGAAGAGTCACAAATATTTTTAAAAAATGGAAAAATGTCAAAAGATATAAACTTTGTTGTAAAACACTTAAGTGGACTCTATCAGACCGGTCCATCTATAGTCCAGCCTATTGGTACTTAGGTCTAGTTCATTAGTTTATGGGTTCAGCCCATTAGGCCATGGCCAATAGCCCATTCATACTTTGTATTTTCTATTCTGTTTTGGTCCTAGGGCTACTCATTGCCCTATAAATATGTAACATCGATTCCTAATGAGAAATAAGACTAAGAGATTTACACCCTAAACTCTCTAGTTTACAACACGTATCAGCACGATAGCCTCTAAGGCCAGCTGAGAAAACCCTTACCCTAAAACCCTAAAACCGCCGCGCACAAAACCCTAAAACCGCCGCGCATCTCTCCTATTCGCGATCGGTCCGAGTTCGTGATCGACTCCAATTCGCGATCGATCGGAGTTCGTGATCGACTCCTATTCGCGATCGATCGGAGTTCGTGATCGACTCCTATTCGCGATCGGTCCGAGTTCGTGATCGACTCCTATTCGCGATCGTTTTCAGTTCGTGATCGACTTCTATACGCGATCAGTTCAAAATCGCGATCGGTGTTTACTCGAAGTAACATCCGAGAGCGGTACGGGAGCGATACGAGAATCCTCCCGAGAGCAGTCCGGAAGCATCCGAGAGCAGTATGAGATTCCGGACGAGAGCGATACGAGATTCCGGACGAGAGCAGTACGAGATTCCGGACGAGAGCGATACGAGATTCCGGACGAGAGCAGTACGAGATCCGGACGATAGCAGTACGTGAGCGGGACAGAAATCAGGTCGATAGCGGTACGTGGATCGAGGTTCACGGTCCGGTACGTTAGCGGTTTGTGGACGGTACGAGAGCGGTACGTTAGCGGTTCGTGGACGCTACGAGAACGGTACGTTAGCGGTTCGTGGATGCTACAAGAGCGGTACGTTAACGTTCGTGGACGCTACGAGAGCGGTACGTTAGCGGTTCGTGGACGCTACAAGAGTGGTACGTTAGCGGTTCGTGGACGCTACGAGAGCGGTACGTCAGCGTTCGGGATCCGTTCGTTGGATGCAGTAGCAGTTCCTGTTCGAGGTTCATGGTTCGCGATCAAGGGAAAATATGAGGTCTTTAGCTCCCAGATCAATTCCAGTCAACCCAAACGGTGGATGGTAAACAATAATTAAATCCCCTTGGAACCTATGAAATCGAATCTGATTTTAAATGTTATGGAACCCTAAAATCTACAAGTAAACAATCAACAAACAAGTTCTTATTTTCCTAAATCCTAAAACTTAAAATCGGATTGCATAGGATTGTTAGATTGTTTGTGAAATTGCACCAAAGATATCAAGCTTGAATTTGGTTGATTGATTAATATTGTTTGATTGATTGTTGCATAAGAAACCTAGAACTAAATTGTTAGATTCATAAGAAAGAAATAAATCAAACTGTTCTAGGATATTAAAACTTGGATCATTCATGCATCATAAGTATAAATCGAATCATGTATAGGGTGTTTTTGATTCGTTTATTGAATAATGATCAAGCTGCATGAACCCTAAAAAATCGAATTTGATAGTTTGTTTTAGGGCTGATAAAATCAAACCTAGTTCCCATTAGTAAAAAGAAATTTTGCTAAGATAAAAGGAAGCTTAAGAAAAAGGAAATTTGCTAAAAGGAAATCATGCTAAAAGGAAATTGTTGCATGCATGCTAGTTCCTATCTAGGTTTGTTGTTCCTCATGCATAATAAAGCCACGAAATTGAGTATAATAAAGGCATGGTTCGGTCTTAAACACCGCATGGCCTAAAGATTAAATATGATGGCATGTTTCGTTCTTAAATACTGCATGACCTAAGTTCGAAATTATGAATAAAGGCAAGGCATGTTTCGGTCTCAAATACCACATAACCTAAGACTAAAATGATTCCATGGTTCGGTCTTAAACACCGCATGGCATGATCCAAAATTAATTACATGGTTCGGTCTTAAAAACCGCATAATATAATCGGGTGCATGTTTTGTAAATCAAAAGGACCTATGTGAGTATGTTAAGGATGATAATGATTGCACTAAAAAATATATATACAAGGTGATTATGCATATGCACCATCACCTTACTGAGAGTCTCAAGAATCAGTACCTCACCATAGAAAATCCTATTGACCTTTGGACAGAGTTGAAAAACAAATATGGACACCAACAGATGGCGCTCCTACCAAAGGCTCAATTTGATTGGAAAAACCTAAGGATCCAGGAATTCAAATCCTTGGAATGAGTATAACTCAGAGCTTTTAAGATTGTCTCTATCCTAAGGTTGTGTGGTACTAAGGTTACTAAGAAAGAACTGCTAGAGAATACATTCTCTGCTTTTCACACTAAAGGTTTAAGACCTATGCAGACCTCATCTCTTGTTTGCTACTTGCTGAGCAAAACAATGAGCAATTATTAATGAAAAGTGCAATGAAGCTCACAAGGTTAACATTACAAAGAAAAATCCTCAAGAGCCTAAAAGAGCCAAAAGAGACTAAGGTCTCTAACTATGTCCATAGGGACAAGTGTGGCCGTGGCCAAGGAAGAAGTGGACGTGGTGGTCCTGGTCGTGGACTTACCAAAGGCATAATTATGATGGTCAAAGGCCATATAAACCGATTAGGCTTCGGCCGTGGTCGGGGAATAGGCCGCATGTTACTTAAACCGCAACATAAGACCTAAGTCCACTTGTAATATAAATGGTATAGAAAACCATTAGATAAAGACATACAAAACTCCTAAGCACCTTGTTGATCTCTATTAAGAGAGTTTGAAAATAAAGAAAATAAATCCAGAAACTAGCCTGGTTCATCTCGATGGTAAAGGAAATTTAAACCATGAGAAAGATGACAAAATTGGATTATGATATTTGTAATTGCCTAAAGAAAATAATTAAATCATGTGGTGTATTAATTAAATTTTCATGCTTTGCATTTGATTGAATTATTATTTTGTTTAAATTCAATTTTATTTCCTTCAATATATATTAAAACATAAAATCTTGTCCATTATTGGAAATGGCTAAGGACAAGAACATAAGTGTGGTGGATAGTGGGATTAAGCCACACAAATTTTGAAAAATTGCAATATTAGCAAAGATAAGCGGGTATAGCAAGCCTAAGTGAAGACTACGGCCAGGCATATATTTTATGGCACACATTTTGAACTAAGTGTTGCATTATATTCACCCAGCTCTAAGAGAAGCTTATTGAGCCTTATGGACATTCATTTGAATGTTTCCATATGAAATAAAGGGTGAAGAAATAGAGAGTTCCTATATATTATTGAAATCATCTAAGGATATAAAAAATCCTAGAAACTATACCCGCACTAGCCACTGGTCCTTACCATGCTAAGATTAAAATGATAGAGGCTAATATGGCAGTGAACGAAATGTTCAATAATTCACTTTATGGCATGACCGGATTGGCCATCCGAGTTCTAAACATGATGCGTAAGTAGATATTAAAATGGGCACACTCCTAAAAGAGAGAAGAGTTATTCCTAAGAATCTCACGTGTGTAGCATGTACACAAGGAAAACTCATTATAAGGCCATCACCAGTAAATAAAGAAATTATCCACTTAAGACTATAAGTCTATACAGTGCTGGTGAACTTATATCCCAAGCGTTTAATAATAATGGTATGTCCATGGGGGGAAGTGTGGACCACCCCGTGGTACATGAACATACAGAGAATGGATTAGATGAATCCTTCATTAACCATTGCTCGGCCATCACTCATGAGGTCGAAGCTTCCTGTGTCGGCTTGGGGACACACAATATTACATGCAGTAAAGCTTATACGCATCAGGCCATCTAGTGAGCATAGAATATTCACCATCCCAATTACTAACGGGTCATGAGCCAGACATATCCCATCTCAAATATTATTCGGGTGTGCCGTTTATATTGCATCATCACAAAAAAAAAAAACAAAAATGGGATCCTAAGAGAGGATGGGAATATATGATGAATATGATTCTCCCACCATTGCTAAGTATCTTGAGCCAAGGATGATTTATATGTGGCCAGATACACGGATTATCACTTTGTTGAATCCGAGTTTTCTATGTTGGGTGGAGAGATAGACAAGCTGGTCAAAGAAATATTATGGAATCAAACATCCTTAAATTGGCAAGATCCTCGGACTCTAGCCTATGATGCAGAGGTCCAAAGAATTATATATTTGCAAAAGCTAGCTAATAAATTGCCAGATTCCTTTTGACCCAAAGAGAGTAAGAAAATCGTACATACCAGCTTGTAATGCACCAGTACGTATTGATGTTCAAAAGGAACACAATAATCAAGTTGCTACAGAGTCTAAGTAGACCAATATGTTCCATAGAAAAGATCCTTCGGAAATCTAAGAAAGGTGCAAAATAAAACCGAGGTTAAGAGAGAAAATATAGACATGGCCGCGGCAAATCCTAAGGCACCAACAATGAGATTTGGGACGCCAAACCTCAAGGTCCTGATGGTATTGATAATAATGAGAGCTCCATAAATCATATCATGTCTAGAATAAAATGGAACTGCAAAGATGTCGACATAAATTAAATATTTGCATGCAAGGTAGCACTTGAAGTAAATGAGGATCAGAAACTCACGTCTATGTTAGAGTGCACTCAAAGTGAAATTGGCTAAAATAGAAAGAAGCCATTGACGTGGAGTTAAACTCTTAGAAGAAGAGGAATGTGTTTGGTCCGACCTTAAGGACAACACTTGATATACAACCAGTTGGACATAAGTTGGTCTTTGTAAGAAAGAGAAATGAGAGTAATGAAAGCGTGAGTTAAGACACGGCTTGTAGCACAAGGATTCTCTCAAAGACCAGAAATAGATTATGAGGAGACTTACTCCCTGTGATGAATGCAACGACTTTAATAAGTCTGCCTATAAAAGAAAAACTGGATTTACAGTTTATGGATGTTAAAACCGCATACTTACATGGTCCACTGGAAAAATGAAATTTATGAGATTACCAGAGGGTATAGAGCTCAAAGATAAGAGTGGTTCTCGAGAAATACTGCATAAGGCTAGACAAATCCCTTACTGGACTGAAACAAAATGGGTGTATATGGTACAATAGATTGAGTAAGTACCAAGCCAAAGAGGGCTATAAAATGATCCCATCAGTCCATGTATTTTAAAGAAGTTTGCAAACAAAGGGTTTGTAATCATAGCAGTGTATATGGATGATTTAAACATCCTTGGAACCCCTGGTTAATCGCCCAAACAGTAGAAATAATTTGAAATAAAAGGCCTAGGCAAGAGAGAAAAAAAAATTATGTTTGGGGTTACAAGTTGAGTACATAAATAATAGGATCCTTTTGCATCAAATGACATATACAGAAAAGTACTCAAGAGATTTAATATGGACTAAGCTCACCCATTGACTAGCCCAATGGTTGTAAGGAGCATTGATTTGGATAAAAGATCCATTGGTCCAAAGAAGGAAAATGAGGAAGTTCTCAGTCCTGAAATGCCATAGCTCAGTGCTATAGGAGAGTTAATGTCTTGGCTAGCCACACTAGACCAAACATAAGTTTTGCCGTGAACCTCCTAGCAAGAATTAGTTCTTGACTAACCCAAAGGCACTAGAGTGAAATTAAGTATTTGTTACAAGGAATTTTTTTAAATTTGGGTTTATACTAACTATAACAAAGAAGGTTTTAGTTGGTTTTGCTAATGCAGGTTATCACAAAGAAAGTTTAAGTGTGTATGGTCGAAAACAAGAAAGCTACGGTCATACATGAAGACAATACCGCCTGCATTGCACAGCTCAAGGAAGGTTACATCAAGGGAGATCGGACAAAGTATATACTACTCAAGTTCAATCATGCGACAACTCAGCCGATCTCTTCACCAAAGCATTAAGGAAGCTCGCACACCAGATTGGAATGCGGAGGCTTAAGGACTTAGAGTGATGCTTGGAACAGGGGAGCAATGTGTGCTGTACTCTTTTTCCTTCACCAAGGTTTTGTCCCACTGGGTTTTCCTGATAAGGTTTTAATGAGGCAGCATCCCCAAGCACATTGCCGAGATCTCTTCCAGCATTTGGCACGGTCATTTCGTCCAAGAGGAAGTGTTTTAAAACACTTAAGTGGACTCTATCAGACCGGCCCATCTATAGTCCAGCCCATTGGGTACTTAGGTCCAGTCCATTAGTTCATGGTTTAAGCCCATTAGGCTCATGGCCAATGGCCATTCATACTTTGTATTTCCTATTCTATTTTGGTCTTAGGGCTATTCTTTGCCCTATAAATATGTAACCTCGATTCCTAATGAGAAATAAGACTAAGAGCTTTACACCCTAAACTCTCTAGTTTACAACAAACTTTTTAATTTGGAACAGAAAAACATGAACTTTTTAAATTTTATTTAAATCACAAAGTTTAGTTTAATATTTCGATAAAATAGTCAAGTTCCATTAACTTGGCTATTTCATGCATATTGTTTTCTATTAACAGAGTTAACTTTCCGTTAACAATCTTGTTTAGTCGAAAAAAGATATATGCAAGTTGGTTACAAATCTAATCAAATATGTTTGAGTGATTTGTTGGTAAATGTGAGAATTGTGTTATTCGTCAACTGCGGGTTCTATACAAATAAAGATATATGTTATTCAATGAACAACACAATTCTCTCATTTACTAACAGGTCACGCCAACATCTCCTAAATATTAATAGAAAAACACACTTTTGAAAAAACTAATATGTCGTAGCCAGAGAGTTCTGTGCCACCTTTTATCAAAATAGCCTTAAATATTCTACTTAATTACGTTAACATGCCATATATATAGTTTTTTAAAAACAATTAACTGAATCTATATTAACATTTTTAAAGTACATTTTGGTTTATGCCCTTTAAGTTTTACTTATTTAATTTTTTTTTACAACATTAACCCCTAAAACAATTCCATAAATAACATTGCAGAGAAACTCAAATACTAAACTTTCTTAAATTGACCAACATTTGTTACATTTATTGCCATAAAATCTTAACAACATCTATACATTCCGATTTTTCCAAAAACAACTCTACCCATTAAAGTTTTAACCCATTAAATCTCCAAAACTATTTTTATGGATGCTAGAATCTCTCAAATTTAAATGATATACAACAGATTTTCCATAACAAAAGTTTACAATCTCCATAATTATATTAACATTAATAAATTTCCTTAACCGAAAATCCAATTAGAAAATGTCACATTAAATATGTTGAAAACCCTCATATAATTTGGTTTATTTTTTATTTTTTGAGGAATTACCAAATTAAATTAAAATTCTATTAATTATCATAAACTATATATATTGACATGAAAAAATTATAAACTATAAAAATATGATAATTTGGTCAAACAATTAACAAAAATAAACTTGATAAAAAAACTTATTTTGAATATTTTTTTTAGGCAAAAACTTATTTGTTGATTTTGGTGAGACGGGTTGGCATTAATCCTATATAGGGAGTTAAGTGGAATTGTTTTTTTTTTTTGTTTAACACTTTTAGATGTGTACCATGAGATAAATGTATTACTAGACTATACATGTACCACACGGCTTAAAACCTTGAAAATATTACAAAAATCCTATACTTTGAATATTTATATCAAATACCTGTAAAATTTTATATTTTTAAAATTAATAAAACAATAATAAAATTAAAAATAAATACAATATAAATTTAAAATTTTTAAAATTGAAAATATTGTCCTGCGGTGTACCGCGGGTTAAATCCTAGTAATAATTTAATATATCATCATTTCTCATACAAATTTAAATATTACATATTAAAACTAATTAAATAATTACATACTATATTAAGGCAAAATTTTACTAAAATTTACTTACAAATATACAAGTCAAAGTTATATTGATTTCTTAAAATCAATATAAGTAAAATATTCTAAAATGGCTATAAAAACATATCAATTAATAAAAAGTTAATGAAAATAAAAAAACATATAACTTATCAACATAATCATATAAAAACAACGTTATTTTTATGTTAGTATTATTACCATAATAATTTAAAGAACAAGCTTTCAATAGTTATTATAATTGATTATAAAAAAGTATATTACCCCTGAATTATCTCCAACTCATTAAAAGAAACTTAATTCTCAAATAGATTTATATATTCATAAATAAATATAAAATGACAATAAATTAGGAGATATCATGATATGTGATTATTTATATATCTAAGTATGTAAACTAATTAATCTCAATATTTAGTGTGATTATTAAATAAAAATAGAAATATTGATAACCCAATAGAAATATATGTTCTAATTGTATATACATCTATGTGCTATTAAAAAGGAATGAGACAATAACCTTTATCATTATAAATAAACTTAGTACACCAATTACCAAAAAAAAAAAACTTAGTACCCAAAAAAAAATCATAATATAATTTAAAATGAGTGATTATTAGAATATGCAAGATTTTTATAGTTACTCGATAAACCATAAAAATAAATTTTATTTTTAAAACACACAAAAATATATATATTGCCATAAATTATAATATAAACATAAGAAGACATGACTTTGATTTTTAAACCACACAAAAAAACATATTGCAATAAATAGTAACATTTTATCAATATTTTCTCTACCATAAAATCTCTTACACATTCAAAGATTTCACGGATGAAAATACTGTTTACACAAAAAACGCAGTTTTGAATAAATAAATAAAAAAACTTTTATGTTTGATAAAAGCAGATATTGGTTCTACGATAATAATTTTACTTATAATATTTTTTTGATTTATCTCGAATATAATGCTGGTTGTTACCTAGTGTTTATTAAATTTGTAAAAAACTTATGTATAAATATATGTATATATATATATATATCTTCTAAAGAGTATGTATTTTTTTTTTTTTTACCATGCAATAATGTTTGCTAGAAAGTATGTACAAATTTATGTACTTCTCTATAATTTTGAAATTTTATAGCTCTTCTATAAAATATGATTTTTTTTCTATTTTTCTCTAGTTTTGAAATTGTAAAAAAAAGGAACTAATTATAATTATCAATGAATTAAATATATATATATATATATATTGAATATGAAATGTGGTTTATAATTGTACAACACTATAATATCAATCATAGAGTATCATCATATAGTTGAAAGAACTTACGTTTTTTCATATTATAAAATATGCTGGGATTTTTAGAAGCTTACTTACATGTATTTTGCCTTAAAGAGTCTAGAAAATACTAAGGCATCTCCAACACATTTCTTCATTTTTTACTCTATTTTGAGTAATTCCATTTTGGAAGATGGTTTTCCTCCAACTTATTTTTCCATATTTGACTCCAAAAGAGAATATTCTTAAAATATTCTTCTTATATCTTATTATTAATTTATATAATGATATTTTATTTATTAAAATTACAAATTTGACCCAATTATTTTATTTTTAGCAAGAAAAAGAAAATTTAGCATGTTATTTATATTTAAAATTTATTATTGAACAACATTATATTACACAACATTCATCAATTTTTAGTATTTGTTGTATTAAGTTGTTTTTAATCTTCAGTTTAAGTCATATTACGTGTTTTAAATTTTATTGGTAGTAATGTTATTTTGTACTTTTGTTTGTATTGTCTATTTTCTATGTTATATATGTTAACTGTTGAATTTTAAAATTATTATATACAAGTTTAAGTAGAAAATAATAATATTTTACTGTATTTAGATATAAAATATAAATCTATATAAATTTAAGGGACTAATTTGCAAATAAAAATGCTCAACTCCAAAATGGAGAAACAAATTAAAAGTCTCCAAATATAGAAACAAATATAGAGATCTCCGTTTAGAGATGGAAATGGAGTGGGGTTGGAGAAAATTTTTTCCAAAATGGAATTTGGAAGTAGATATGAAGATGGGTTGGAGTTGGTCTAATGCCGTCACTACTTGGTCCCAACTTAAATCACTTAAACATAGGACCTAGCTTAACCTCTTAAAAAAATTGTCATTTCAATGTTTGATAATTAATTATACGAAAGCACTTCTTATTATGCCCGAAGTGAGTAACATTATTTTAAACATGTGATATAAACATTTTCAACTTTGGACCCATCATTACCTCAATTTATGCATGCTCCGGGTGGTGTGTCAAGAAAAAATCTAGTCCCTCTTTGGACCTGTCAAGTGTCAACAATCACCAAAAAAAAATAAACTTTTCAGAAAAATAATAAACTATGAATACGAACGAATAAAGGTGATTTTTGATTTTTTAAGTACATATTAATATATATATATAGTGTATGTTTAATTGTCTATAGTCTATAGTCTATACAAAGTTAATAAATCAAATAAAAATACAAATCGTATTCACATAATAAATGAAGAATATCCCATGAGAATCTCAACTCCGCACCATTGGAGAGATTGGCCCCTTCCCCACACCTCTCTTCTTCTTCTTCTTCTTCCTTCTTCTTCTACCTTTAGCTTCACCTGCATCAGACCCAAATTCTCAATCTCTTCTTCAAATTTAGACCCTTTCTTTCTTTCTTCAATCATTTGTATTCGATTCATCTCTCTTTACTCGAATAACGGATTTGAGATTCTCTAAAACGTTACGGGTTTTGTAAATGGTGAGCGGTTTGGTAGATTCATTACAGATCTGAACAAGAGGATGATGTGATCACAAACCCAGAAACGAAAAATCTGATATTTTTTCAATTCTGATTCGTTGATCATGTCGACGACGACGACTCATGGCGTGGAGCATGTTGGTTTACCGACGAAGAAAATGGAAGCGACGAAATCGAAACAGGGCTGTTGCAACCCGGTTAAGAAACCCGGACCCGTTTCAATGGATCATGTTCTCTTAGCTCTCCGCGAGACGAGGGAGGAACGAGATTTGCGAATCAGGAGCTTGTTCAATTTCTTTGATTCTGAGAATGTTGGTTACTTGGATTGTGCTCAAATCGAGAAAGGGTTGTGTGCGCTTCAAATCCCGAGTGGGTATAAATACGCTAAGGAGTTGTTTAGGGTTTGTGATGCGAACAGAGACGGGCGTGTTGATTATCATGAGTTTCGTAGATATATGGATGATAAGGAGCTTGAGCTGTATAGATTATTTCAAGCTATTGATGTTGAGCATAATGGTTGCATTTCTCCTGAGGGTCTCTGGGACTCGCTCGTTAAGGCCGGTATAGTTACAGATTCTTGATGCTCTGAAGTCTGTTTTGTTATATCATTGTATGTTAAGCTGATGATCTGATTTGAGTTAGATCATTGTAGGTTGATAAAGTTGTGCTAGTTTATATGTATGTATGGATCATTAGTTAAGATGAGACTCTTGTGAATCTTAGTGGTTATATAAAGCAGAATTTGTTTATTAGTTTTTGGTTCTTCGTGTATCTATGAAGTTTGGGTATTGTTGTTGTACTAATGAACACTTCCTAAGGATGTGTATTGGTTTCATTTGGTGTATCATAGTTCACACCCTCATTTTTTGTGCATTTAAGAATAAGGCTTGTTGATATTTATCCATTTGCTCAAATCTTGTCTCAGTTCTATGCGTAGATATTGAAACTATGGACCACCGCTTTTGTGTTTATGCTCTGTTTTCGTCCTATAAGCCACAACAGTTTCTATTTTGCAGGGATTGAGATAAATGATGAGGAGTTAGCTCGTTTTGTGGAACATGTTGATAAGGACAATGATGGAATCATTATGTTTGAAGAATGGAGGGATTTTCTTTGTTGTACCCACATGAAGCTACCATTGAAAATATATACCACCATTGGGAAAGAGTATGCCTTGTTGATATTGGAGAACAAGCTGTTATTCCACAAGGCATTAGCAAACACGTAAAGAGGAGCAACTATTTCATCGCAGGTGTACTTCCTTTCCTTGATTCTTAGGAGCTTATTTTCTATGAACAACGTAAAAAATATTTGGTTTAGAAGTTTTTTGACAACGAAATAGTACTGTCGCAGGTGGCATAGCCGGTGCAGCATCTAGGACGGCAACTGCACCTCTAGATCGCTTAAAAGTTCTATTGCAGATTCAGAAGACTGATGCTAAAATCCGAGAAGCCATAAAGATGATATGGAAACAGGATGGGGTTCGGGTTTTTCAGAGGTAATGGGTTGAATATTGTGAAGGTAGCACCAGAGAGTGCCATCAAGTTCTATGCATATGAGCTTTTCAAAAACGCTATTGGTGAAAACATGGTGAAGACAAAGCAGATATAGGCACAACCGCTAGGCTTTTTGCTGGAGGTATGGCTGGTGCAGTGGCTCAAGCCTCTATATACCCTTTGGATCTTGTGAAAACTCGGTTGCAGACTTGCACGAGCCAAGCAGGTGTTGTTGTTCCTAAGCTTGGAACACTCACCAAAGACATATTGGTTCATGAGGGCCCACGCGCCTTTTACAAAGGTCTTTTCCCATCTCTTCTTGGGATTATTCCTTATGCGGGTATCGACCTTGCTGCCTATGAGAAATTAAAGGACTTGTCCCGGACATATATTCTTCAGGACGCCGGTAAATCTCTTAATTTATATCTTTCTGTTCTTTCTTAGTCTGCTTGAACGTAGACTCATAAAACTGGTCTCGGGTTTGGTCTTCAGAACCAGGTCCGCTTGTGCAACTAGGATGCGGAACAATCTCAGGAGCTCTTGGAGCAACGTGTGTTTATCCTTTGCAGGTCGTGAGAACAAGGTAATTCCATGGACTATATGTTTTCCTGCTCTCTCTCTTTCTTAACACAAACTCCAAACACAAGCATATAATCAGTTCTCGTGGGAATATATTGTGACACAGAATGCAAGCAGAACGAGAAAGGACCTCGATGTCTGGAGTATTCAGGAGGACTATAAGTGAAGAAGGTTACAAAGCACTCTACAAAGGGCTTCTACCGAACCTTCTAAAGGTTGTTCCTGCTGCCAGCATTACATATATGGTTTACGAAGCTATGAAAAAGAGTTTAGAACTTGATTGATTAGTGGCTTCACTTGATTTTGATATTGACGAAAGAGTGGAATAATAAAGGAGAACCTAAAAAACTAGGTTATTTTTAACATACATAAAATTCTTCTAAACATCATTTGTATGAGATAGTACTATAATATATTCTTGTTTCCCCCAAACTTTTAATGTCAAGTGTAGAAAGCTCTCTTTACTGTTGAGCTGAGAAAATTGTAGTGATGCTTCGTGACTTTTGCTTTGATGATTCCATTTGTGATGTATAAAGGCAAAATAATAATAGAGGTTCTTATCTTGGGATATAATATTTTGGTGTAGTGGAGAGTGAAAGCAAGAGTTAGGTAACGTCTTGTCATTTTTGGTGTTTACTGAATAGACCATCTTCTCTTTCTGGTTTGGTTTCGTCTCCATATAAAGAATTAAAGATCATCAAGAAAATGAGAAAAGTGTTGAACAATATCGGGAAACACAAATAAAATGGGGAAAGTTGGGAAAAACTTAAATTTTAAACAATAAATAACTTTTATATGAAACAATAGTATCAAAGTGGACGTGCCGGAGTGGTTATCGGGCATGACTAGAAATCATGTGGGCTTTGCCCGCGCAGGTTCGAATCCTGCCGTTCACGCTTTTCTCTTAGTTTACTTTTGTGCTTTTTTTTTTTTTTTTTTTTTTTTTTTGGCTCAACATCAACTTATATTCACCAAGTTAAAGTACACGTGGTTTATCACTCATTACATCATTTTGATTCCAATTTGGCTCCAAACAATATAGTTTTAGGATCATGATCTGGAAAGAAAGAGATTCATTTGCTACCTTATCTGCCACTTTATTACAACCTCTAGGAGAGAAACAACCTTACACTCAGAGAGGTAAGGAGCATAGCTTGAATGTCTTGCAGTATTGGGGCAAACGCTGGCCAGCATTCTTCACGATTCACCATATGACTGCTCCAAGGAGTCTGATTCAAATATAATGCGGTTGTAGTTCAATCTTCACCCATGGAAGCAATCGCCCTCCTTAGTGCCTCCAGTTCCACTTCCAAGACTGAATATGCTTTGCGAATGGCATGTGCCTCCTAACCACAAAAACTTCTCCCTTTTTGATCACGAAGGACCCACCTGAACCACCCTGATGGGTTTCCCCCATCCAGATCCATCAGCATTACATTTAACCCAATTTGTTGGTGGGGGTTCCCATTTCACAATGGTCCTTTCTTTCGCCACAGCGTGTTCCCCCTCTGATTCATTCTGACTTTTCCTCTGGGCCCATTCATTTTGTATCCTCTAGAGTTTTCATTACTGTGTCCTTGAGCGGTATAGTCCTTTCCCCTTGAAGATATAGTCATTCCTGGCTTCCAGAGACGCCATAATAACCAGGAACCACTCTGTCTAAACCAACAGAGTCTGGGAGTATAGTCTGAATGTTTTAGAACATGGGTACATATTTAGCGAGAGCGATTCAGACCATTACCTCCTGGAGGTACTGGGATTAGGAGAG
>JALLKC010000185.1:0-17262 GCA_024034495.1 Camelina laxa | reverse complement strand
AAAAATCGATGAACTAATAACATTAATAATTAACTCATTACAATGTTAGATTCTTTTGTTTTGATTGAATAATACAAAACTTTTAATGACTTTATAAAAGTTTGAATCCAATAACCTAATTTGCCTAAGATTTTAAATGACATTTTACAAATCACAAACTAATAACACTAAACTTTAACAGAGTTTAACAAAATCTTGATCTAATAACAACAAATTTATATTAACATTTAAAATCTTCAAAACTCTATTCAAATCTTAAACCAATAACCCCACTGAGTCTTTTGCATTAATAAACTAACTTCTTTTCTTATTTCCTTTCTCCATCTGTATAGGTATTAATTAAGTGATTACCATATATAACAGTTTCTCTTAATACTACTTTTCTCTAAAAATAACTTTTAGAGCAAAAAAAATAATAGAACGCATAGTTTAAAAGGAAGAAAAAGTGAAATGTTAAAGACGTACGTCAACAAGAATTCCTCTAAGTACTGTCAGAGTTAACACTTGAATTTTTACTAGTTATGTAGACAGCATAGTTTTGGAAAACTATTTAGTTAAAATCTTAGTAATTTTCATTCAATCACTACCGACGTCGTTATCAACCTGTCATGATTCTATTGCACATTCACCCATTTCATGATGTCTATAATCGTAATAAACAGTTGCTTCTGCAAACACTAGCAGTCCCAACCGCTTACACATTGTTAAAACAGTTATAATATTAACAATCTTTTCATGTGAAACGCCCTGAGTAAGAAGAAAAAACAACGTACTTGAGTTTGCATATGTTGGGTGAAAAAAGATTGAAAACATATCAGAAAATGAGTTTGAAACGAAAGAGTAGCCCAGGCCATTAGGTTTGTTATACCTCTATACCATTACCATCATCACCAACTAATTTATCTATTTGGTACAAAAGTTTTAACATCACAACGGAATTCATGTATATGAAGTAGTAGTCGCTTTGGTTTCCTTTTTCTGTTTTCAATCCTTTTTACCTTTTTCTCTTCATCACCTTTCAAAAATTTCATGAACCAATACGCAGATGATTTTGGGTGACGGGTTAAACCGTTCTTGTAGTCTACATATACCAAACCGAATCTCTTGGTGTACCCTTGCGCCCACTCGAAGTTGTCCAGCAACGACCATGCAAAGTATCCCTTTATGTCCACTCCATCTCTGTTTCAGTTTTCGCCATTTACAAAACGCTTACACTGTTATTACCTCAATGTATAATGCGAATTACTTGATAGTTTTCTACAAATTGCCTATATCTCTGTTTCCTACGTATTTTTTTTGCTAGTAAACATATGAAAGAAGGGAAAAATATTCACTCACTTGATAGCCTGAGAGACATTGGCAAGGTAACTCTTGAAATAGGCAACTCTAAGCTTATCGTCGAGCATATCATGAATAGAGGCCGATCCGTCATCTTCATCATCCATACCTGTTGTGTTGGACCAAGAGATCTAAACCTCAGGATATATAAAATAGAAGTTCGATATGACCATAAATATTACTTGTTTAAATGCCAACAAAATTGTTCCGGTCCTCTTAACAAACTATGCACTGTACCATATTAAACTGAACTACAGAAATATAAAGATAGGATACCATTCTCAGTAATATATATTGGAGGTTGGTTGTATTTTTTGCTGATGTAATTCAAAGTCTTTCGGATTCCCCAAGGCACAACATAAAGCCAATCGGAAGCAGCCTGTAATTGGAACACAGTGTTAAGTTGATTACTAGCTCATGCATACCTGTCTTTATACATGTGCATCAGAGTTAATAGAGTCATTAGATTTAGCGGAGACTATAACAAGAGTTCTCACCCTTTCACCTATTGGCTCTCCATTTTCCCATTCAACTGCGCACAGAAAGAAGAGAGAATGATTATTAGGAAGTAATTAAGAAGATGCTAGTAGTAAAAGTAATTTCGGTGTTTATCTTTGTTACCAGCCCTCTCCATTTCTTGTGCGTTGTAAAAGTCACTTTCAGCTTCCATGTTTGAGACATGAGAAATCAACCTTGAGGTGTAGTTTTAGGCCAAGAAAGTCCCATGAGTTCTGAAGCATTAACTCCTTTTCTTCTGAAGTAAATCTGGGAAGACTGTCTCCAAGTTTTGGCGCATACTTACTGGATAGTCTCCAGAAAACAAAGGATCCAAGAACCTGCAAAGGATTTTAATTTGTTATTTAAGGAATGATTTATACTTGGAAGTGTGTAACTAATTTGACGCAGAGTTAGCAATCCCAAATTTTTGGGTCTGATATTATCACTTTTCTCAAATACACAAACGGCATATATGCAACCTTAACATATGAAAAACCTATCATACAAGGTTTCTCAACTAATTACCAAGAGAAAACTGTACACAAAGATTCAACGACTAATTAAGAATTTACACTTTTACAGCACCCTTGGAAACAGCAGAATAAATGGATTACATAATCAATGGAGCAACTCCCATAAATCATAACCTACTAAACTAGAGGGCAGAAATCTATATACTACGAAATTTGACAGAGCTATAGGTGCAGCTTTGGGAATATTAAGCTGTAGAGATGCCTGAACACATCAGCAATACGATTCCATCCCAAATCTTAACGATTAAGAAAACATTCAATGCATATCCTACTTACCATCCAAGTTGAAAGTCAATTCGCCTACCCGCAGCAACCTTGTCCTCCGGTTTCTCTGAGTTTGGCTCAGCCCACTCACAATCAACTGACAAACCGATTTGTCCACCTTGGCTTTCCTAGATTAATATATATACAAACCCAAAAGCACACTGATAAATAACGAAACCCTTGATGCATCTTCCCATAACCATGGTTCACGTAAATAAAACAAAATTACTTAACTACAACAAAAAGCTACCTTGTACTTGCTTCTATATATGGAAACAGCAGTTGCATGAGCCAAAATCTGATGATGCGAAACCAAATATGGTTCGATCAAGGGCTTCTCATTTCTTCCAGGTGCAAATATACCAATACAGTGTCCATTCACCGAGGTCTGAAGAGGTTCATTTAATGTGATCCAGTGCTTCACTCTATCACCAAAATTGGCAAAACAAGCATCTGCATACAGGCCAAAATAATTGCTGCACGTGAAGAAAAATTTAATGTCAAAACAATAAATTCTACGAAAAGTGCTGCATTCCTAATTTTAGAGATTGTAGAGGAAAGCTTCATATAATAAGATTGAAAGAATGAAAGATACTAGCGCTCTGAGGGATTATACACAATAATCCTAAAAGTAATTGTAATTATGCTTTCGAAGATGTTACACATATATTGAAATAGTCCATTACAGTTAACTGCTTACACAATTTTTCTATTTGTCCAACCTCCGATTGCTTCCTGGAGATGTGATGGGAGATCCCAATGGTATAGAGTTACAAACGGCTGAATACCTGCCACAGTCGAATCATCTCATGAAAGTATCATTAACAGGAAGATGAAAAAGCTCATTTCAGTTTAGAGTAAATACCCTTTTCAAGAAGTCCATTGATAAGATTGTTGTAAAAAGCAATGCCTTCTTCATTGACTTCAGTTCCCAAGCCATCTAGAACAGAAGACAATACCCCCTCCAATCAAACGTTTAGATTTTTCAGGAAGTCCAACAACGAGAATTTCCCTCATGATCATATACAAGAATGATAAAATAATCTTCCCCATGCAAAGAAATATGTACTTGAGATTGTCAACAACTACAACATGTGCTACACTGTGATTAGGGAACATAAAGAAATCACCATCAGAGTTGAACATACCAGGGAAAATGCGAGACCAGGATATGGAAAATCTGTAAGCACTGAATCCTAATTGTCCTATAAGTTCAATGTCTTCCTGCAAAATTATTAGAATAACAAACAATCTTATAAGCAAACCAGCAGACCAAAGGAAGATCCATATACCTATAGTTTACTCTAAACTTTTCTTAACCTTGTATCGATGGTAATGATCCACAGCAACATCACCATTACTTCCATCAAGAATCTTCCCTAAATAAAAGGAAACAAACAGTGTTAATCTACCTAGTTTTCATCATTTGACATGAGGATATATAAGCTGAGAAGGAAACCACAAACCTTCGAGATGAGTGAACTTATCCCATATACTTGGCCCTTTCTTACCTTCATTCCAGCCTCCTTCAATCTACAAAACCAGCATTGATAATACTTAGCTCATTCAAAGCTATTCTAATTTGATTTGTAGCTTGTACAAAACAGCTTATGTGAAGCATCTTCAAAAATCCGATTCGTACACACAAAGTTCAAACCACAATCAAAACAAAGACATCTAATCTTCTAAAATCGGATTTGTACTTCAATTCCGGAATCAACATTTTCCAGAAGAGCAAAGTGAATCAAGGAATTGGTACACCAGAAGAGTAGAAGATGAAGCGGAAACTAGAAAGAAGAAGATAAGACTCCAGATCTTGGAGAGTGAAAGGGAGAGAAAGAGAGAGACCTGGTAAGCGGAAGTGGCAACGCCGAAGGTGAAGGTGGAGGGGAAACTAGAGCGGTGAGTGACCGGAGGGACGGGGAGATGAGTCAAGTTAAGCTTCTGCGCCATTTTTATCGATTGAAAACAACAAGTGTGTGTGTGTCCGCGTTACTCACCCGAGATTGTCCTACGAAGGAGAAGATTGTCCGATGGGGATGATCTAGTATACACACACAATAATAACTTAGAAAACTGAAACCACAATGACAAATGTCTTGACCTATGTTATTATTAACTGAACCAAATATATCCTTGCTAGCCAGCCAGCAAAACAACCAAATGATAAACCAAAAATGATCCAAATCAGAAGATCCAAAATCTGTAAGAAGTCATACATAAAAGAAACACTTCCGGGTCTTGCTCTAACAAATCTAGAAACAAAGTTGGTATTATTCATACTCACCTACAGGGGAAAATTCTCTAAGACACCAACTTCAAACAATGTACAAAACACTAATAAAGGAAGACACATACAACTATTACACGAACGAAAGAAGGCTGCTTCATAACGAATACAGTTAAAGAAATAAGCAACCAAATCGAAAAGTCTGAAAAATAAGTCCAAGCTTTTAATATTCTGAACAATTTACCAAGACCGGTTATTTTAAAAACCAGCAATCAATCATGTTCAACATTCAAAGGACCATGAAAAGTTCATACTCCATTTTGGGTGGCCAATGCAGTTCAAAGGACAGCTATTCAGATAAATAACCATCAATACATAACACAACTCATCAAAATATCAATCATAACACAATAAAGATTTTAAAACCCCTAAACCCTGAATCAGTATCCCTATTTATTGCCATCATCATATCATTATTATAATCACAAGGGGGTTCCCAAACACCATATCCCATACTTTCTAAATTTCTATAGAACTAAAAAAAAAAAAACTCACCTTTGAGTAGACGGAAGAATTCGAGATCCAAGTGATGATCCACTAATTTCCGGATCCTGAACAAAAAAAAAAAAAAAGAAGAGTCTTTTATCAGATCCCGCAACAAAACAAAATCGGAAAAAAAAAGACTGAAACTTTTCGTAACCCAAAGATCATTTCTTTCATATTCCAAAGACCCTAGGCTTCGATTTTGGGATTGAATAAACTGGGAAAAATGACTTACTAACTGGGTTATCGGATAAGAAGAGTGGACAACGGTGAGAATCGGGGAAGAAGAAGCTATTTAAAAAAAAAAAAAAAAAAAAAAAAAAACCTATTTTCATTTAAAAAAAAAACCTATTTTCACTCTGTTGACTACAACAGTGTGACCTTCTACGTTGCTTCCTATTACTATGGTAATTAATCTCAAAGTTTTTTTTTTTTTTACTTTTACCTTAGTTAAAGTACTTTTTATTGTCCATTTTTAGTATAACAAAGCCAAAAAAAAAAACGAAGGGCACGTGAATTCCAACTTTACAAAAAAAGGAAGTTGTTGTATATTGTAAAATTCTTTTATTAGTTTCAAATTTCAAATGTATCTCTGATGACTTGAAGTCCAACTAAGCTGATTTTCGATTAAACGGTACTACTAAATAAGTCTGATAAAATACTGTTTTCATACATTACAGAATTTCTAGAGTAAAAAAAATCTCAAACTAACTTCATTATGGTTTAATTTTTTTTTTTTTTCCAATACATTCTAGTGATGAGAGGAAAAGGAAGAAAATTTTGAAATGGTAACAGCTATTGTTTTTTTTAAAAGCCATACTTTTAGAATTTAGATTTTGGATTGAATAAAAAGGTTTTTAATTTTTAAGTTGACGTGTTGACCTACTTTATCGCAAAAAAATAAAACTTCACAATTTAATTACCCCCTCTGTTTTAAGAAAACACGAATGTTACAATTTGGAAAATTGAATCGCCGCCATTTACGTTCATCCAATCCCCCATACTAATTTTTTTCTTTTTCATCAATCTCTCTGTTAATCTTTCATAAACCTAAACTTTTTTCTTTTTCTTTTTTCTTCTTCTTTCTCAACGGAAGGAAAAAAAAGAAAAAAAAAAAAATGGAGTCGAGGAATAAAACCTTTCGGATCATCGTGATCGTCACGGTTTCTACTTTGGCCACGATCTTTATAACCCCCGTTGAATCCAAATACGTCGGCTCGAGATCTCTACTCCATGTGTTTCCACCTTCCGAATCAGAATCTCCATCTCCTGCACCAGCTTCGGGACCAGAAGTTATGAATCCGGTCACTAGTCCGGCTTATTCTCCTGCTGAGGCAGATATAGACTCTCCCACGGCATCACCTGAAGCTCCCACCCCGGCTGAGGCAGATATAGACTCTCCCGCGGCATCACCTGAAGCTCCCACCCCGGCTGAGGCAGATATTGACTCTCCCGCGGCATCACCTGAAGCTCCCACCCCGGCTGAGGCAGATATTGACTCTTCCGCGGCATCACCTGAAGCTCCCACTCCGACGGAGTCAGACATCGACTCCCCCGCAGCGTCACCTCAATCTCCCTCCGAATCATCAATGTCCCCGACAGATGACGTCTCTCCCGCGGCGTCACCAGAGGACTCGAATCCACCGTCTGATGAGGAAGATGATCTCGAGACTTCTTCTTCTTCTCCTTCTCCATCTGCACTATCTGGAATCGACGTTTTGAGTTCTACCAAAAACCTTCTGAATACGCCATTGTTGTCTCCGGAGATCAAAACCATCTGCGGCAAAACCGACTTCCCTCCGTTATGCGAATCCTCCATTAGTCCTCTGTTAACCGCTCAGCTGAAACCAGACGTTTCCTCCGTCCTCGTTCTCGCGATCCAAGCTTCGATCAACGCCACCAAGGCGGCGATGGCCACCGTAGAAAAAGTAGCCGCGGATGATTGCAAGGAACTGTACGACGACGCCCTTGCGAATTTGGAAGACGCGACTAACGCCGTTAAGTCACGTGACATTGCCACCGTTAACACTAACTTGAGTGCGGCGATGACTGACTACAGCACGTGCAACGACGGTTTCGAAGAAGCGGGAGAGCCTAACCCATTGGCTGACGTGGGCGGTAAGCTTACGAAGATGGTTAGTAACTGTCTCGCTATCTCTACGTTGATCAAGTGATAAGATACGACGGCGTTTTTGAATCGCTAGAGAATGTAAAAGTGTTTTTCTTTAAAAATTTGGGCTTGGACTGGTTTAAACTGGTACTACGTCGTTTTCATATATCTAAAATTCCAAGTTTAAAGAAGGAAGAACGTGAAGCTTTTTTAAGCTCATGTTGTAACGTTTACCCCTCGCTGTTGTATTGTCATGTGGATCTCTATTTCTTGTGAAACAAATTAGAGTGCTATATATTTATTTATTTTATTTATATATACGTAAATGTATGTGTAGAGATAGTGTGACACTGTGACTCATGAAAACATCAATTAAGCCACAAAGTTTATTTTTCAAAAAAGAAGATAGTGACTTTTTTTTTTGCACCAGTCACCAATCCATGCATCAAATTATTATTCATCATATATATATCCAATGACTAACTTTGCTTCATTTTCATTTTACTTCTTAACTAATTGAGATACATATATACATATATATATATATGGATAATTGTTGTTTGAAATGAAAGAATAGATTATGTCAAGTTTTCTAGAGTTCAACAAGTGAAAATGTGAATTAAAAATTGGTATTTCAATCAGATATTTTTAATTAAATACCAATTAAAAATATCTGATCGAAATTGGTGTAAACTGCAAATATTGGTCCGTCCGAACCAATCTGAACCGGTTTACTGAATTACAAGCTTTTCATGTCCATCGGTCCGCTCTATTCGATAACCGGTTTGAAACTACTAAATGAAGGGATGCTTTATGCTTATACTTTATTGTCGATAAATACGAACCAGGATTTTAATACCATGTAAATAAAATAAACTAAGGCAATAATTGGCAACGAAGTTTTTATTACTATGATCCAAGATTTGACCGTTCTATTGACGTGATCCTGTCACGTATTTTACTTTTTGGGGATCAATCATAGCAATATTATCAAATTTGTCATTTTTAAAAATAACATTGTACGTGTGCATGGTACAAAATGAATACAGTCGATACCGTCCAAAATTTGTATTAAGTCCTTTTTCTTTTCAAAAAGAATATGTATGGTTTAACTTTTTTGATTATCTTATTTATGTAGTCATAACCTAGGCCATATATGTAAATTCTACTAATTAGTTAAATTAGACAGTTAGTTAGATATATATTTCAATCAGATATTTTTAATCTACACACCACCAAAGAAAAGCGAAAGAAAAAAAAAACGCTCTTCCCTCACTCCTCTCTCTCTCTCTCTCTCTCTCTCTCTCTCTCTCTCTCTCTCCTCTCTCGTCCCTAACCTCTCGCTCTCTTTCCTCTGTCTTCTCCTACCTCTCGCTCTGCTCTCTGTATCTGTTCTTAAACACACATATCGCTAGCCTAACTGTTTACCCAGAAAAATGGATACTGTTGAGATGATCGATGATGCTAATGTTGCCGGTGGAGGAGGTTTGGCTGTCGTTGGCGGAGTAGCTGAAGAAGGTGAATCTGATCTTCCTCCGATCTTTCATCAGTTTCCCGAGGGACTTTTAGTAAACATTGAGTACTGTATCAAACTCGCGTTCTTCCACCCAGAAGTACATCTTATATTCGGAATCATCTGCCTTTGTCTTGCTTTCTTTTGCACCGCAAAGATGGAACATTGGAGCATTCTGATGATAGCGCCGCTGGTGATTTGTGGCTTGCTAATCCTCTCCGGAACTGCAATTTGGTTGTAGCCGCTACGACTATGCAAGAAATTGGGTTAATGCGTCGGTGACGAAATATAGGGTTACGAACAACTGCCATCAAAGCTTTGGGAAGCATCGCCGTTATTACTGTGTTTGTTTTTCTCTCTAATGAGATCGAGGAGGAGAAAGAAGAATCTCGGTTTCTTTATGATTGGGTTACTTCTCTTGATGTACTTTGTTAACCGCCGTAGTGTCCAAGTTATTCGGTACTCAAGATATATTCGGGATCGCGGATGGAATTATGGCTGTGAATTTTATGGTTTGGATCACGAAACGCCACGAAACCCTTAAGGTCTGAGTGGGGGGCAATAAATGGTCTATGGGTTGGCTTCTATTGATCTCTTTTGTCCTGGATTTATTCAAAATGACGAGTATTCCGCTAAGAGCTGTTCATGCTGGTGAAGGATGTGTTGCTGTTGTTGTTGGCGGAGTTACAGAAGAAGGTGAAGCTACTCTTCCTTCGTGCTCAGAGTATTTTTCCGAAGGACTTTTGGTAAACGTGGAATATGGGATCAGATTCCTGTTCTTCCACCCGAGTCACTTGTTTCACTCGCAAGCATCTGCTTCAGCTCGGCTTTCTTGTGCGCCGTAATGATTGGACACTGGAGCATATCGTTCGTAATTGCACTAGTAAATTTGTGGCTGCTACTCCTCTGCGGAGCTACAGTTTGCTTTGTAGCTGGCTACGACAATGCAAGAATATCGCTTAAAGAGTGGGTGGCGAAATACAGGGTTTTTAACAGTTTCCTCAATGCTGTGGGAAGCATCGCCGTCATTACTTGTTTCGTTTATATCTCTAGTGACATCGAGAATAAGGCACGTGCATTAGGTTTTGTTGGATTTGGTTACTTCTCTCGATATACTTGGTCGTCGTCTCAGTTACCAAACTATTTGGGATGGAGGAGATCTTTGGAGTAGCTGATGCGATTATGTCTGTGAATATTATGCTATGGGTCACACTCTGCATAAAGAACCATATGCTAGATGGTTTTAGAGGGTGGGAAAAGGCTGGGTTTTGGATTGGGTTTTATTGATAATTTTTGTCCTCAGTCTTTTCAAAATGACTGAAATAACCGCTCAGACCTGTCCCCAAAATGCTGGTGCTGAGATAACTGAAGAGGCAATGGTAAACGATGGAAGAGCAGCAGAAGAGGCAGTGGTAAACGATGGAGGAGTTGCAGCAGAAGCACTAATGGTGGACAACACAGTGAAGGATTGTTATACGATTCCTTCGAATATTGTGGCTCTTCGAATATCATACTTCAACAGCCTGAAGTAGAAGAAGTTGCGGTAATGGTACACTATGGAGGAGTAGCAGATGTGGAGGCCTAAAATCTCCATTGACCGGTGCTTATCAGTTTTTTTTTTTTTTTGCAATTTTGTGTGGTATGATCTATAACGTTTCTATCTCCATCGAACGTTGTTGACTTTCATAAAACGATGTCGCTATTTTTTTCAGTGATGTATGCAGATATTACTGAATCTCTTTCTACCAAAAAAGGATATTAATAAAGCTCAGAAAGTTTTATTATTTTGTGAAGGAGTGGGTTAATTTGTGATGTCCCTATTAATTAAACACTCCATATTTTCAAAACGTGTTTTATTTTACGAATATATACATGCCATATAATATAGGGAAAAAGTTAAGAGGCCACAACTAAAAAAAGTGATATAATTATGACCATCTAAGGAATCGAACCCTGACGCCTGAGCATTTGTAAAGATGTTATAAGTGGAGGCAGAGTGGAGCCAATCGAACCTGGACCTGTGAGCATTAGTTAAGGAGTTAGTGAGGGGTGCAGCCAATAAGGCACCAGGCTGAATACTTATTGCAAATAGGGTTATATGAGTATATGAGGTTATATGATATATGACTTTCCTTATTTGAAATCATAACACTCATTTATGAATTTTTTAAATTGATTTTTATAAAATTAACTCATAAATGCTTCGTATGGAGATAAAGGGACAATTACTACCTGTTATACATATAAATATAACAAAAGCCTGTCATTAAGCAATTAAAAATGAGTCGGTAGTTGTTCTATATATCTTCTCTTGAATGGCCTTGTAACATCCGAGACTGCATAATGGTAGCTTCGTCTTTGAATCCCTGTACTTGTACTCTTTCTCGCAATTTGGTCCCACACATTTCTCACGCGGAGGAGGATAACTGAAGACGGATCCATCAAAACTCTTAGTTAATAAATACCTCACAACGCTACATATATGATGTATATATCCTCCTTAAATGTTTTGCTTACCTGTACGTGATCGGCTTGAAGATATCCGGAAGACCAATGTCTTCAGAAAATGTCATTGTTGTTCCACTTGGACCAATAACCAATCTGATAGTGTTTGATGCAAGTGTGCTTGATCTTGCAGCTTTCTCCTGTGAAGAGGAAAAAATAAAGTCAAACAGACATAGATACAGAGAGCGAGAGAGTTTATATAAGATGTGTCATTTGCAATAGGAAGAACCTGAGCTCGTTCTTCCTGTTGTTTTTTATCTTCTCCTCTTTTTTCTTTCTCCAGAATCTTGCCCGAGTATTTTCCTGATAGCTTCAGCCTGGTGAAGAGACAACGAAGAGGCAGTTAGACTGTAGTTCAGCTTTTTGGCATTATAAAGTAACCGGATAAAATGTATTTAACTTTACCTTGGCTTCTTGAGCAGCCTTCTCGGACTGCATTCGCCGTCTCTGTGCAGCTTCGGCCTTCTTGGACTGTTGCTCCACCTCAGAAAGCTTCTGTTTTTGTCCTGGAATTGTTCAGGGTCTACAGATTTCAGTATTTACAGCAACCGATTTGTTCTAAGAAAGGTAAAAAATGAGCAACTCACTTTTAGATGAGGGACAAGGTGATCCCTCAGGGAATTCAAGAGGTCCCGACCCGATGACAGAATATGGATCTTTTCCTGATTGGAGGGCCCGAGTACGTGTTGTTGTAGGAATTTGTCCACTTGCTCCTGCCGGAAGCGAGTCAACCATTCCAATTCTTGGCTTTTTCCTTTCGGATACAGCAAGTTTGTCAGATGAAATTGTTCTGTGTCTTCCATGCCATGACCATTATTGCTGTGTAACCTTCTGCCTCCTTCAATCTCTTTACCTTCATGAGGGTGGTCCCTAACCCTTTTGGACTTTAACTTCTCGAGCTATCTGATTCCTCATCTCCATCATCATCACTGTCTGGTTCTGGATCCAGTACGCGCAACTTAAGACCACGTTTGCTCTTCTCGGACATGGATGCACCACCATTCACAGTCTCAGACGTATATCCTCTAGATTGATTGATGACTCTCCTTTAAAAAAAATTATTTTCTGACCATGTCTGCGCTCTGGTACATTGCCATTAACCTTATTCTGTAATGGCTTTTGTCGGTCATCCTGCATTATACTCTTGGATATCAGAAAGAAAACAACTTTCACAACAACTAAATGCATGACGAAGAACAAAAATCAAAGATATATCAACTGATAACCAAAAGTATCGGTTACAAAACCCCACCTCAGAGTTGGTTTGGATCGTTCGTGTTACACCACCAAGCTTAAGCTTCAGTTTAAGTGGATTCTCACTCACAACAGAGCCACAGAGACTAGTGGCGTTCCTAAAACTTGAGTTAGCTTGTTTAGTAAGAGCAGTGTCTGACTGTGTTGAAGGAGGCAAAAAGGTGAAACTATGCAAGCACCCTTTGATATAGCGTGGTCGACGAGGCAAAGAGCTTCTCCTTCTCCTGCCGGAGAAACCAGCTAAAGTAGTAGAAGCAGAAACTTGAGAGTCCTCCATAATCATCAAATATTTTCAGGACAAAACCATACACAAGAATTAACTGCAGTATATGAATACAAAGAACACCAGTTAAATAATATACACAAACTACATAACATCTGCAAGAGAAAAAGCTTCAAAATTGAAACTACAAATATATATGCTTTCTCAATTTGAAATTAGACAAATCATTCTCAAATTGACACAAAAACAGTGAAACCAGAGAAGCCAAAACCACCACTAAGCGTCTTCTCAGAAATCAACAAGTCAAGTAGAGTAGAGTGATATCAACAACAAGACGAGAAACGATAAATACAGTAAATACTTTCTTCTCAATTAAGTAAATTCGTAAGAAAATCCCCAAATTCAAACGAGAATCTCACACAGACACCAATAAAGAAGTAGTCAGCGGGAGAGGAAGAGGAAAGAGACGTGGGAAGAGAAGGAGAGAAAAACCCTAGTATTAGATAATGGAGTCCCTTGAGAAGAAGAGGAAGAAGAAGAGAGAAGAATGGGATTGGCTTTAACTGAAGGGTAATGTGGAAGAGATGTCCCCAAATCTTTATCTCCTCCATTTTTTCTGATTTTCTCTCCTTTTTTTTTGTTTTGTTTTTTTTTTTCCTTTTTTCTTTTTTTTTTCATGCCGTCCCCGTTTAAAATAACGCCGCCGGCGAAACGCTCATCCTTTCTTTGTCGGAGTTAATGAGTGAAGACGAGACGACGATCGACTATTCTGCTTTTGGGTTGGCCTTTAATATTCAGGCCCAATCTTTTCTAAACCAATCCACTTCTATGCATTATCAGCCTTCGGCTATGGCAAATTAATTTATTGTTCAGTTTCTTCTACTTTTTAGTCTTTTCCAGTTTCAGCCTGTACCGAACCCTACCTAGTAACAAGGAAAAATATAATGTAGCTAACAAACAATATATTATTGTTGGATTCACATATTAAAAATACGATCTTTGGACTAAAAATTCCATATATTATATATTTATATATGCCAAAGGTAAAAAAAGAAGAGAAATATTGACTCGTCCTTCACTACATCTCCATTCTCTCCCTCCGTCAATCTCACAATGATGATTAACGCCAAAGATATTCGTACGTATATTCATCGGAGTTATTGGTATCTTTGTGCGTGCTTGCGTATCTATATATAGCCGTGTGGTGTGTAACATGGTACTGATCCCATGCACAAGTGTAGTTGTTGTAATTAATAGTGATTCCAAATCTTAATTTATACTGATGTTCTAATGGCGAATCTCTCAAATAAATCAATTTACGTTCGATACTTACTTATCATCATAATCTGTTACATATATATATATATATAATATATATATATATATATATCGATCGGTTCATTTTACCTTACCCATGTGTGTGTGTGTTTATATATAGAGAGAGACTGATTTAATTAGCTGACAATTATTCTGACAATGTTATATACATATATATATATATGTAAATATACTGACATTTATTCTCTGGCTTGATGCAGGGAATGTTCTGTCCACTTTGATCTCCCTCTCACATATATGTATAATCCTTTTTTTCTTCTTCTCTTGTTTTTCCCTTTTTCACATTCGTGTTGTATGTGTGTATGTTTGTGTTTATATATATGTACTTTATTATACTTTTTGAATTATGGTTTCTCTACAGTTGTCACCACATAATCTCTACATTATTGGCGAGGGTTAATTTATAATGCGTGTTATCTGTCGTCTTTTAGTACGTGGTTCCTAGCTAGGATCATGATTTCTCGATTTATATATAAGTATAATTGTTTTCAGATTTAGATAAGCATTTATCGAACGTAGTCAAGAGTGATCTTAGGCATTTTCATACATATATATATATATCTACAGGCCAAAGTTTTATACATATATACCCGAAGAAATCAGTAAAGGGATATCAACTCGATCATCCGTTAATTAATGATGCTGATTAATGTGGTTTGTGGGTTTTGTATGTCTCCCTTTTGTTCACAAGGACACTATTCTCGTCTCCAATAGTAATGTGTCGCCGGGCAGCCATTCGAGAACAAAAATTTGAAAGAAAAACGAAAAAAATGAAAAGCAAGAGGAGGATGAAAGCAGGAAGGAAGGAGAAATCAAAAGCTATCTTAGCTGTGATTACTATGAAAGATAATCTGTTCCGTTTTAGCTATTCATTGATTTACAAAGGCTTTAAATAGCGGAGGATGTTACAGAGTTGTTTCCACATATTGTGGGATCGTATAAAATATATTTACGAGATTATATAAGTAGTTGTAACAAGAGTCCCTATATCTATAAAAAATATTAATGTTCCAGTAACTAATCCATATCACAACACAATAATGAAACTTTTTGTTTTAAAAAAATCCATGTCAATATATAAACCATGCATGTCCTTGCACTATATAGATTATATGTGCTTATTGCATTTCAAACCTTGTCAGAATACAAGTCATGTTCATACTTCCCTGAGATTCGAAATGTACTATAGGCACACTTTAAAATTTCTCATTACCCTTACATTCGTCTCACAATTTATGTATCCTAGGACAATGTCTACAACCCTAACGTCTGGACGATGATTGCAACCGTTCCCATCCAGAGTGGGTTCCCGTTAGGGTTTTCCTATATATTCCTATGAGGTTGCTCTTGGAGTGTCTTCTCCAGTTGGTCTTGCCTACTCCAATATATATTTGTGCTATTTGGCGTCCAAGAGAAAGATCGTTCATTGAGATATCAAAGTCCAAATACGAGCACAGTGGTGGTCTCCCATCTCTCTATGCCATTGGTCTCTCGAACGTTCTTCTCTCGATTGGCCACCTCCAAGTCACATGATCGGACCACACCTCGACTGTTTACCCCTTTTGTTCTATATGATGACACAATCGTGGTTGCGCGCGGTCACATGCCATAGTGACTTTGGAGTGGTACTTGCAATGTCTGTTATTACTATTTGCATTCGGACTCTCTGTTATCACATCCCGTGGATGATTTTACGTTGGAAATCTTATGGGATATTATGCATGTGATCATTACTTATTAGTCAATGTTTCACTGACGGCAGTTGAGAATTAAGGATTCCTTTTTGGTTTCTCAGGTGTGTTCACGTTGGTTACAATTCGTGATCATCGAAACAGCTGAGTTTGGTTCTCGAATCTCAATGCAATGGCCGAGTCACAATCTAAAGAATAACTATATGGTATTGGTATCTCTTCGTTGTGTTTTCATTAAATAATTTATTGCGATTTTCAAAAAAAAAAAAATATTGCTTAGCTTCTAATTTTTACTTTACATTATTCCACTCAATTATAAATTAGTAACTAAAAACGGGTTCAGATTTAGAAAACTAGTTATTTTTCTTAACTGTAACTGAAAGGCTTCGGTTAAGGCATATTCAGTTTCAGTTTCTAGAATATAAACTGAAGCCTTTTCAGTTTCTACTTTCTCGTCCTCAGGAAACCGAAAGTCTGATTCTGATTCTACCGGCCTTGCTCAGATTAAAAAAAAGGAAACCAAATAAAAAAGATTTCTAGTAATATCTAATTTTTATTTTAATAACAATTTGTTGATTTTTGCATACCCACCACATCACGCAGACCTGTGTAACTAACCTACTCTAATCGTATTTATAAGAGTGGTGGTGGCCGCGTGAGCAAAATATGGTAAACAAAAAAAAAAATATTTTTACAAATTGCCACGGAAAATTTATCCAAAAAAATATTGACTCCTGACTAAATCTCATTTTTTCCCTCATATCACACACACGCAAAAGGGAAAAAAAAAAAACACATTGTTGAATTAGCCTCTCTATTACACTTCGTCTGTTCATCTATTTTCGCAATGGTTAATGCAAAAGATATCGTATAATTATCGGAGTTATTGGTACGATCTGCGTCCACTCTCCCTCCCTCCCTCTTTTACGTGCAATCGATATGTCTTTGTGCCCATATCTATAGCCGTGTCACGTGTGTAGTGTAATTTGGTACTGGTTCCATGCATCAGTGTAGTTGTTGTAGTGATCATGGAACTAATCGTCTTATGGTCGAGATGCTTATCCTAATTTCATGTCGCGTCGGTTCGTTTTACCTATGTCTATGGGGATAATATATATACTATATATATATATATATATATATATATGTAAATATAACTAAAGAGAGCGAGTAACTGATTTTAATAGCACAATTTCGAGAGCTATTAGCTATATCCATATTT
>JALLKC010000184.1:0-15449 GCA_024034495.1 Camelina laxa | reverse complement strand
TCATTGGAAAGATAAGGGCTACGTTTAGAAAAAGTGCGTCTTGGAGAAGCTGCTGAATCAAGCGCCTAGGATCTCTCAACTTCATCGAGTATGAGGGTTGTTGGCCCACTTGTGTGTTGTTGCTCTTATGTTCCCAAGTTGCAAGAATCAACCCCACAAAACTGCCGGATTCAAAAGGGAAAGAGAAGAAGAGGACGCGAACCAATCAAGCACTAGCTAAGAAGATGACTAACTATTAATAGCTTATTTCTTGGGTGCATCTCTGTTTTTTTGTTTCTGTTCTTTTGTTTTGCAATGTCCTCTGGACAAGACCAAACATTTATTCTTTGAGGTGTATAGACAATTGTAGATACTGGTATGGGGAAAGTTGTGGTGACGTTGTGGGCAGCTACTGCGCGTGGTGGCTTGTTCTGTGGAGACGGTGTTTGGTGACTGGTGAGATGGTTGATGCTCATATCACTGGAGATATTGCAAGCTGGTTTGGTCTCTAAGGATGATCCAAAGCTTAAAATTTTGCTCACTTTCTTTAATAGGTTTTTAAAGTATCTCACTTTACGATAATAAGTTCAAGATGTTTGAAACGCATTGCAAAGTAACCAACAAGATGTTTGCATTTTAACTTCTTGATTGCTCTGTTTGTTGTTTTTGATTGTAGATTATAGATTACAGCACCAGACGTCTTCTTTCTATCTCACTATATGTCTCTGTAGAATCTGATCTCTATGTTGTTGACCCAACCAGTCCACGAACATGCTCCCTCCATTGCGTTTTTTTTTTTTTTTTTTTTCACATAAACCATCGACCAATTGATCGATTCCAAGAATTGGATCGATCTTCAACTGCATTCCCAAGTCTTTTCAGTTGGCAAACTAGTATTGACCTTCAGTTTAATTTTTTTTCTTTATCAGTGTGAGTCGATGAATATATATATCAGCATTGAATTTCAAATGATAAATTATAAAAATGACAGATAAATGATAAATTAAAAAAATGACAGATTCTGCAAGCTATATACAACATAGTCAGACTGTTGTAATATTGTTTTTTTTGGCAAAGCATAATTCGACATATAGTATGTGGTAACAACAGCTTTATTCCATCTTCATACCGCAACACTTTTAAAAGTATTAATGTCGAATATCACTTGTTAACCTAATTAATAGAGATGAATCCATCATTCAACGTTCTTGTAATATTAAGATATACAGTTTTTGTTTTTTTGTTAAAAGATATACAGTTTAAAAAGAATTTCTAAAATTTATAACATTGAACTGAAAAAAAAAAAAATTGAACTGTTTGATCTACTCTTTAGCTTGTTCTATTTTTTAGAATTGTTTTCTTTGGACGCTGTGCACAAATACAATTAATTATCATGTAAATTGACAAAAAAAAAATTGTGAATTTAATTGGTTAGTTAATAAGAAGATAATGTGTTTAGTTTAATACACTGCAATTACTGGCCACTTGTAGTTTATTTTAATTTTTAGATATTTGATCATACTTTAATTTTCACCAACTGATGCGCTGAACTATATAGTTCACACTAAAAACCGAACATCCTTGTATTAGATCTGTAGAATTTGCTTGTGAAACAAGAAACCAATTGTCTGAAATTTACGAAAGCAAATCCTATTGAATTGGAAGGAACATACGAAAGCGAATCCTATTGAACTGAAATGATTCAAGAAAATGAAAAACAAATCTACTGCTTCATGAATTAAGCGTATATATCGTTAATACTTTATCACTTAAGCTAGCTTCTCACTTCCACCATCCTTCTTTAAGATTTCATCAAATGCCTCTTTCACGGCCTACAATGCATTAATAAAAAACTATTGTCAGTACTATGGAAAAAGCAATAATAAGAAAGCCAATAACTAGGTTCAAACGCTAAACTCTGCACTTGTAAAAATATGATTAAAACCAAATAATTAGATCATAACCTACTTCAACTAGTCTAGGTTCAGTTCTTGAATGGACATAGTGAGTGACTCTCTCCCTCTCCTTTTCTAGACACTCCTCAGACTGCAATGTATAAGATTATTGACGTTAATATATATTTCCTTTCCTGATATTAATAAATAACATAGTCGGAGATGCACCTTTAGCATGTAATCAGAACAAGAATCCTCCTGGATCCACCTTGACACCTTGCAAGAATAGTAAGAAGCAGTATCTTGAAGCAAGAAGCTTTCAAAATCCTCTTCATATTTTCCCAAAGTTCCCATCCATTCTCCACATAGATATCTATTACGCTTTTCACTAGTTCCCTATCAATCTCTTCGCCCTCACGTTCTTTATGAATTTGGCAAATACAAATTTTCGTTAGATAGAAAGAAAATTTAGGCTACACCTTTGCTTTCTCATTATAGCTATATATACCAATACTTACAAGTGCTAATACAGCTTCTTTGCCAGTGGAGTGCATCTCCCGATAAACCTGTAGTATATAATTTGCAAGGACATTAACAAACTTGCAAAAACATTTGAGCCAGTGAAAAATTAGGAGCTATAGGAATGCATGACAAACCAGGTCGCAGAAACATTTCAAGCCAACTTTTCTCAGTGTCGGGACGGCTGCCCGACTAACATAGTATCTGTCAATATGATGGAAGACCTTGCCTAACCAATTAACCAGAATAACATGGTTCTTCCGCCTCCTAACAAGTTCTCTTAGCATATCTTCACCATGCTTCTCCCTTAAGGATGGCAACACCTAAACCACACATAAAAAAAAAAAAAAAAAAAAAATAAAAAAATATTTTAAATAAACAAAACGAACATGTCTTCTTGGCACTATCCAAAAATCAAGCCCAAACCAAAAACTTTGGTACTCACCGTTTGGATAGTATAATCTTCAATTACTTGACGATACTTTTCATAAAGCTGCTGTGAGTAATCAATATGTTTCAGGATACACATATTGTAGATAATCCTGGGAATCACATAAGAAATTATTGTGGTTGGTACCCATATATATATAGAACTGTTAACAATCAAACATTACATAAGACGGCCTACGTACGTGTAAAGATTCACACATTGCGTAGGGTTAAGTGCTGGTCCACACTCTCCTTCTATATTCCTTATCAGCTTGGTAATACCTTCCTCCATGGAGAACCATCCTTCCTCAAAGTTAAGGACCATCCTTCGCGTATCTGTTGTAAGCTCAACAGAGATTAGCTTTTGTGAGGTTATCATTGTCGGTACTTTAGAAACCACATTAACGATACGCAACACTAATATCACAAACCATAAACTAAAACTAATTAGACTACAAAACAAGTACAACGAAAAAGATGTTACGCCAAGAAAATAATCAAGATGTATTTAAACACATAGACGTCACGTACCTGAAGATTCTGCAGAGTATCCGATTTCACCAAAATTAACTAAAAGAACCGTGAAGGTGATCTCCGCTTCACCAAAAAAAAAAAAGAATTATTTAAACACATAGAAGCGGAGGTAACGCTAGAACTCGATCAAAATCGTGTAGATAAAGGCGAAAAAACTATGACGTACGTACCTGAAGATTCTGAAGATTTAGGAGTATCGAATCCGATTTCACCAAGAATGTATAAGAATCGTGAAGTGCGCGTCCTAGTAGAGAAACTTAGGTGTAGAGCATTAACAGTTGAAAAGGCTGTTTTAACCTTTTTCGGTTAACAGTTGAAAAATAATATATTTTATTTTATAAAGTATAAGTCACTTACCCAATAAAAATATGCCACAAAAAATTCTTTTTCATAATTTATATTTCATAAAAATAAATTGAAATCATGCCAAATAAACAAAACTAGAAAAACTGTCCAAAACGTTTTACTTTCTTACACCTATTATTCAAAAGAAGAAAGTTACAAAACATGTATTTTTACTTATCGTCCTATTTTTCCTCCACATGTTCACCCATGATCTATTTTTTAACTCTGGATTTATTATTGATTGCAAATTATGAAAACTGTTACATATGATCTACCATGGACAATTCCTTCCGACCTTATTAGATTCACTACAAAGCTTTTGCTCTCCTATTTCATGCTTTTGATGGACACCTCCTTCTCTATGTCGAATCACAGCGAACGGCGATAATTGCGCATCACTGGAGATCGTTTGTAAATTTGCCTCCTTTAATCTGCACAATTAATAAATCGCATTATCTGGGGCTCGAACCTCAAACCTCCTGGTGTAGAAGCATTAATGAACCCTAGGCCAACCACTGGACCAAGGAGGCTTCCACAATTCACCCATGATCTCCATCTCCTTTTTGCAACTATGAATTACAGTTTTATCTCTCACATATTTGTTTTCCTTTTGTTTTCATAATTCCAAATCTCTTATGAAGGTAGTCAAAACTTTCCTTTTGTCGTTTCCCCCTTTCTTTTTCATCAAGAGTTTTTTCTTTTGTAGTTTTATTATTATTTCTCAAATCTTGCATCTCCCCGCTCTCAGATCTCAACCTTCAAGTCTTACCAGCTCGCTATCAAGCTTCGGCCTTCAAGTTATGGTATTCAGGAAGTTTAATCTCGATTTCGGGATATCACACTACAGCACGTCTTTGGATCGTCACCCGAACTCGATAGACCAATTATACCCTCAGGTCACAAAATCTTTGAGATAACGATACAAAAGAACCTAACTGTCCTCTCATGAGTTGTTCGAGATCTCACATCTCTAGAGCGATAATTATGATCTCATATGAGTACCACGTTGACCAGAACTACCTCTATGGCTCATGCAGGAACATCGCAATGTCCTACGGCCAACAATCACCACAAGGGCCGCCACCAAGACCACAAAAACATCACAAAGACCACAAAAATGTCTCGCATGACCATCACCAAGGCCACACAAATGCCCAAAAAGACCGTCACTAAGGTGTCACTCCATTTATCAAGAATCACGTTAGTTTTTTGTTGGGGTTTCTACTATCTGATTCTAGTCGTGTAGTTTTTTCTCGCTTCCGTTCTTTTGTGGTTTTCACTTTTTTTTACAGATTTGGCTTTTAAACGCTTGTCACTATGTTTCTAGAAACGCACAATTTTTTTATGAGTCCTCGTTTTTTGTGATCAGTCACCAAAGTTGACTAACCACCGAAGATTACGGATCACGTAATTAAAGAATGATTAAACCATCGAAGTTGAAGCCAGAGTGGTGTCATTGTTTATTGTCTTTATTCTTTACATTTTAATATTGACTTAAGTGCTACCGTGGCACAAGATCTTCTTCTAATTTAACTATTTTTTTTTGTCTACTCAATCAACTTTTATTACTACCATATATGATAAATTGGGACTACTGAAAGATCAATCATCTCTCTTCTTGCTAAGGACGACGAGGACGAAGTACATTCGACTAAGGTGAGTCAGTTTATACGTTATTTGATTTGACTTTGCTTACAAGTTTGTGAAGAAGCTTCTCACGAGAAGTTTCATCATATTTTGACGGCAACTGTCCTGCTTGACCTCTGCTATGATACTTTGCTAATGTTCCTCTTAGCAGGACAACTATGGCTGACGCAATTGTATCGTTTGGTGTTGAAAACTTTGGGAGCTCATAAGCCAAGAATACGAGCGATTGCAGGGAGTTGGGGATCAAATTACTGAGCTAAAAAGTGACCTGAACATGTTAATGTCCTTTCTGAATGATGCGGATGAAAGAAACAAACAAGTGCACTTGCGAGAAACTGTGTGGACGAGGTAAAAGAAATCACTTATGATGCTGAAGATATAATCGAAACCTTTGTTTTGAAGGAACAACAAAGAAATGGCAGTGGCATCAAGAATCATACGAGAAGTCTTGTTTGCATTCAAGCTGGTCATAGGAAGACTTCCTTAGAAATCACTAGCATCAGTAAGAGGATCTCCAAGGTGATCCACGTTATGCAGACTTTTCACATAAAATCGGACATTATGAAAGGTGGGTATCTGCAGGCTATAAAGGATAAGGTAAGGGAGACGCGTCATACATTTTCTGGTGAATCTGAAACCAATCTTGTTGGTTTGGAGAAAGATATTGAGAAATTGGTTGATGAATTGGTGGGAAACGATAGCAGTCATGGGGTATCTATAACTGGCTTGGGTGGTCTTGGCAAAACCACCCTTGCGCGGCAGGTTTTTAATCATGATAAGATAAAACATCATTTTGATGGACTTGTGTGGGTGTGTGTTTCGCAAGATTTTACACGGAAATACGTATGGCAGACCATTTTGAAGAATCTTAATCATGCAGATTACGATGTTGATATGAGTGAAGACGAACTTCAGGAGAAACTTGTTCAGTTGTTGGAAACAAAAGAAGCTTTGATAGTCTTTGATGACGTATGGACAAGGAAAGACTGGGACACAATAAAACCCAATGTTTCCGGAGAGAAAAGGTAACCCCCGGCCTCTTGTACAGTTTGATTCTTTCTTTTTCTTTTAAGAAGTAATAATAAAGGCCCACAAATTGCTCATGAGTCATGGACACTTATGTTGGTTAAAAACGCAGCTGGTTGGAAAGTGCTGCTTACGTCTCGCAATAATGATGTACATCCACAATGTGTCACCTTTAAACCAGAAGGCTTAACTCTTGACGAATGTTGGAAACTTTTACAAAGGATAGCGTTTTCGAAGAACGACACAACTGGTAAGCTTTACATAAACCGACTATTTTATAAATGCTATATTATCATATCGGGTTAGAAATCTACTTAGTTATTAAATAGCCAAGTAACCACATTAATATTGAAAACCGGAAACAATCAAATTCCTTAAGTTATATATTTTGTATAGATTTTGATCCGCGGTGTACCCCGAGTTAAAGTTATTTGATAAAAAATAATTTTGTTTGTTATTTTTTTTTTGAATCGTTTAGTGTTTAAAATTATACAGTAAAACCTTTATAAATTAATAAGATCGGAACTATGAAATTTTATGATTTTATAGAGGTTTTAATTTATCGATAAAATATTAATTTATGAAAGAATTTTCTCATTTTCATAATTTGAAAAAATTATTACAAATAAGAAATTCTTGCTATCATTCACATTTTGAAGAATTTCTGTAAATTAAAATCTTGGTTATCGTAATAGTATGAATGTCATTTGTTTACTAGATTATCTAGGTAAAAATGATAAATGTTATAATTTAGAGTTTAGAAACAATTGCTACTAATATCTTTCATGGTAATAATGAAGTCGAATAAGATATTGTTGTACCTTTAGAACCAGTTACTAAAGAAAAAATTATCGTATCTAGGAATCCTCACAATTTTTGGATATATTGAGAAGATAACATGAAAAAGATTATAGATGAGCTCCACCAAAAATGCAAATTCAAGAATATGCAAACAACAATAGAGTCATATTTCACTAGGTTTTTTTAGATATGCAAACAACAATAGAGTTGTATCTCATTAGATTTTCTTATATATATATATATATATTTAGTTTAATTGATTATTAATTATAATATTGATGGGACCATATTTTTACTAGGATTTTTAAAAAAGTTATTATCTTATTATTTTATCAAAATGTGTCATTTTTTACACGGCCCAATTCGGCACCCGAAGAATTTATTAATTTATAGCGAGTATTAATTAAAAAGTATTAATTTATAGAGGTTCTACTGTATATTGTATTTTTATTGTTATTTTATGACTTAACCACAATATACCGCATATTAACTATTTGTTACATTATTAATTTAATCAACTTAATTAGATATGTCTATTAATTTAATATTCATATTATTAACAAAATAATGAAATGATATTTTATCTGTGTAGCATCAAATTAATGAAATTTTAAATTATATTAGTATCTACTCAAACACGTCATGTCATAAAACCGCGTCGTGGAATATTTTAACTCGCAGTATACTATGAATTGTAATATACTAATGTGTATATTCATAATAATCGTCATTATAAGTATGATAAAATTAAAAGACATGAACCGAAAGATGATACTTTATCAAAATGTAACGATAGATTATTGATCGGTTTATTTTGTAGTATAATCAGAAATCACTCTTAATCCCCGGAAGAATGATTATTATTTTTTGATTTGTTTGCCTATATATGATTAATTAAATATTCTTTGAATATTTATTTTATTCTTTATTCTTTCGAATATTCTCTTTTTAAAGGATTTTAAATCGAAATTAACTAAGGGTTACAACTCATATAACATATAAGTATATAACCTATCAATCATAATCAAATAATTAATTTTTTTTTTGTCAACCATTGGGCCACAATTGGCCGGCCCATTAGCCAAATCCCTACATTCGTAGGAAGTAGGACTCGATCCCTGGTGTGATAGTGGCTTCTACAATTGGACTTACTTCCTGCCACTACACTAAGGTCACTTCACAATTAAATAATTAATCTTTATAACCCATATTATATAGTCTACAAAAAAAGTTGTGTACTTCTGTTTTATTATATAGAGGCCTATTAGCCAAATCTTTACATTCTTAAGGAAGCGGGACTCGATCCCTGGTATGATAGTGCATTCTACAATTGGATTTACCTCCTGCCACTGCCACTAAGGGCACTTCACAATCAAATAATTAATCTATAACCCATATTATATGTCTACAAAAAAAGTTGTGTACTGCCGTTTTATTATATAGAGGATGTAAGACATGTTTGGGGAGAGAGAAGAAGAGAATGTCTTCTGCAAGATATTTAAAGACATCCTTTTAGACCCTTCAAATTTACCTGTCACTTTCCTATTCATTTTCATTTATATTATATTTTTAATTTAATTTTTGAGTCTGGCTTAGACACTCCCATCTGTATCACCGATACAAATGCCTTATAGACTAAAGAGAATGTAGAAATTTCTATGTATTCTTACTTTATACTAAAATTATAAAATGATAGAACTAACTATAGGAATCAAATGAATTAAAATTTGTTTTTAGTTATATAACACCATAAATGGTTTAATAAGACAGATTTATTATTTTGTTTTTAAAGAAAAATAAATAAATTTTTATATTTTTGAATGATTTTGTTGGTTAATGCCAGTTAATGGTGGTTAACGCAACAACATGATACTGGAACAAAATGTCATGTATTGACTACATATTTTCATATAGTTGATATATGTGGGTATGCAATACATCTAGTTTGTGTAGTTAACTATGCATTTCTAAAATTCGTATAGCTGAAAATAACATAAAATATAGTTTCTTTTTGAAAAAAATTGCCCTTCTTTATTTAAGGGGGAAAAGAATACCAAATTATTTATAATAGTGGAATAACCTAAAACACTTTAATCATTTATCCAATCAAAATCTGCTAGATTTTAAATTTGAAACTCTCATCCTTAAGATAGCCATCTACAAATATCTCTCAACACGTGCCTTTTGTATTTAAAAATTTAAAATCCAACAACGGGTTGATCTTTGACTCCATCTATAATGTTGTGCAGGATATATAATTGATGAAGAAATGGTAAAGATGGCTAAGGAGATGATCAAACATTGCGGAAGGTTACCATTGGCTGTCAAAGTGTTAGGAGGGTTGTTAGCTTCCCAACACACATTGCGTCAGTGGAAAATAATATCTGAAGATATTAAATCTCACATTGTTGGAGGTATGAGTTCCAATGACAACGATAGCAGTTCGGTTAATCATGTCCTGTCTTTGAGCTTTGAAGGATTGCCTAGTTATTTGAAGCACTGCTTACTCCACATAGCCTCGTATCCAGAAGATTACAGAATTATTTAGAGCACGTATCCTATATTTGGGCTGCAGAAGGACTAACAAAGCCTAGGCATCACGAGAGAGCTACGATTCGAGATGTTTCAGATGTCTACATAGAAGAGTTGGTGAAGAGAAATATGGTTATTTCCGAAAGAGACATGGTGACTTCGCGATTTGATTTTGTCAATTGCATGACTTGATGAGAGAGATTTGCTTGTAAAAGCCGAGGAGGAGAACTTTTACAAGTTGTTACTGATCCAGGTTGCAGCTCAACCGTACACTCTCACCTTCTAGCCAATCACGTAGACTCGTTGTGTATATAGCTACTACCGAACGAGCCGGTGAGACGATGTACACTCGTACTTTTAATGGAGAGAGGGTGATAAAGAATTCAAAACTTAGATCTCTCTTGTTTTATCCCATTGATGAATTGGCAAGGTTTTTCATGGGATCATACTTCATGGAGTTACAATTGTTGAGGGTTTTAGATCTCAGTAAAGCTAATTTTAAGGGATGGAAGGTGCCTTCTAACATTGGAAAGCTCATCCACTTGAAGTATTTGAGTTTATGTCAGCGTATGTAGCTCATCTACCTTCTTTCTATCCGGAATTTGAAGTCCCTGCTTTATTTGAATCTAGATTTAGCTTATGGAAACTGTCACATCCCAATGTACTCAAAGAGATGCAAGAATTGAGATACCTCTGTTTTAAGATATAAACATAGGGAAGACAACGTTGGAATTGGGTGGTCTACTCAAATTGGAGACGTTGAGAATTTCTCAACAAAGGATAGTAGTGTGACGGATCTTCACATATGACAAGGCTAAGGTGTCTCTCTATCCGTCTCGAGCGGTGTCTATGGAAATGCTATCTTCAACTCTAAGTAAATTGAGACACTTGGAAAACTTACATAGGCATAGAGGATTACATAAAAGATAAAAGGGGAAGTGTTTTGGATTGCGCTCATCTCAAAGAAACCGGAGTTGAGAATACATATACCAGGTTACCTGACGTGCAACATTTTCCTTCTCACCTTACAACAAATATCTAGAAGGCTTTTGTTTGGAGGAGGATCCGATGCCAAAACTAGAGAAGATGCTTCAGTTGAAAGAGGTCAAACTAATGAATATATCTTTCTGTGTGAGGAGAACAGTTTGCTCAAGTGGTGGGTTTTCCAAAATTGCACAAGCTAGATTGTCTAGACTATGGGAATGGGAAGAGTGGATAGTTGAGAAGGCTCCATGCCACTTCTTAATACTCTCATTATCAAGCAGTGTAGTAGCTTAAAGGAGCTACTGATGGACTGAAATTTATCACTTCATTAAAAGAATTGAATATGCGCGAAACGGAAAGAAAATTTAAGGAGAAAGTTTCCGAAGGGAGAAGATTACTACAAAGTCCAACACATTCCTTATGTTTTACTTTTCTAGAATGTAGTGAAGATTGATAGATTTTCTGAAACAACAAAATACCAGGTATGACATTGAAGTTGTTTTCTTATTTAATGAACAATAGCTTCCTCTGTTCATTGAATTATATAGAACAAGAATTACAGATTCTTACCAAATAAAATAATTACATACTGTTCATTTTGGTTCTGTTTTTTTTTCTTTTTTTTTTTTTTTGTTAAAACAAGTAAAATGGTCTTCTTTGTGTGTGGTTGATAATCTTTATTGTTATACTTCATTATAAATCTTTGATAATATTTAGTTCTCCAATTAACAGAGTAAAACTTCCACTGCTCCGAATGTTACAGTGTGATTCGAATTGAGTGGGGAGCAATGTGGTTTGGATGCATCCTATTAATCAAACTTATGAATGATTATATGATTCGGTTACAATCCGTCTACTTTAGGTTTTCGAATGATAAAACGATTTGGTGCTATATACTAGATGGCAATATTGGAATGTTTACTCTTGACAAAATTATTTTATTATTATTTTTTGACCGCCTATGTTTTTATTTATTATTTAATGTATTTTGTGTTTCTGAAGTTTAAAGAATATATATCTTATAAAAATGGACATTACATATATATAAAATAAAATTACAAAACAATGATTATGTTATTTCTCACAAAAAATGTGGTTCCACCATTTTCCATAGAAAACATAATCTTACATTTTTCATATACATGGAATCGTGATTTCATGTTTCTTGTTTCCAAACTTCCGCAAGAATTTTGTTAAACTCGCTACAAATTTTCCTGTTAAAGACATAATTCCGCGTTTTTCTATCAAATATGCGATTCCGTTTGTCCAAACAAAAACACGATTTTGCGTGTTACACAAAAACCATGAAATCCATGTTTAATCATCCCAAAAACGTGATGCTTTCCCAAAATGATTTTAATTTACCCGCTAAAGACCTGATTCAATTTTTATTTTTTTTGTTACAAATGTGGTTTCTCATTCTTCTGTTAAAACGTGATTTTGCCCACCAATAAAAATGATATGTATTGTATTTTTTAGCTAAAATGAATATTTGTAATGAAAAGGATTTAAATCAAAAACAAAGTATATAAAGTATGTTTGACAAAAGAAAAAGAAAAGTTTTAAACTTTATATGAATGTAAATTTAAATTACTACATAAAGATCAGAATCACTATTAGTATATAGAAAGAGACATATCGTATAAATTTGATAATTTTCTTATTTTTTTAAAATTGATTTACATATATTCACCAAAAGATTTAACATATAGAAACCGATTGGAAAGAAAAACATACTTCCCCGTTCACCCAAAAAAAAAAAAAAAAAAAAAGTAACATACAGTGTCTATGAACCACGTCAACATGGAAGAGATAAAAACAGTTGGGCCTTACAAAGGGCTCACTGGGCTAAGAGGAAACCTAAAAACACGTGGAGAGAGAGAGAGAGAGAAAGTATTCATCTTCTTCGTTTTGTGCAAACCACCGGCAACGTTACTCGTCGGCGGAGCACTTACACACACCATTCTCCCATGGTTCGGTTAAGAGAAAATCTCTGGAGGAATCTTCTGATTGCGCTCCGCCGCAGAAGGTTAAAGAGAAGAACGATTCACCCAAATCATCAACGAAGAGCTTGTTGGTTGCGTCACGATGTGTCCTTCCCTGAAAATTATGTTCCTCTTGCTTCCTCCTCCGTTGACAATAAACCACCGGCTAAAGAGTTCCCTTTACCCTTGACTCTTCCAATCTGAAGCTATCAAGTGTTTCGATAATAGGCGAGTCAGTCATGGTAAGCTTTAATTTGTTTTCAAAGCTCCAAAACTTTGTAAAGTTTACATCTTTTGGTTCAAGCTGTGAACTTTACATTGGTGTTCTATTATTAGAATCAGAAGTTATGAACTTTTCTAGGTATATAATGTAGTTCAATTGAATGTTAGAAGGAAATAAGAAAACTGAAGTGTATGGTTTGATGTTCAGGTTTCAGCTCATACATCTGCTGGTAAACTGTTGTGGCATCATATGCTATTGGCATGTCTTTGAAGGAAAACAGAGGGTTATTTACACTTCTCCTATAAAGCACTTAGTAATCAGAAAAAGTACGAGATTTTAAGAAGAAGTTTGCTGATGTTGGTTTGATGACTGGGGATGTTACAATTGATCCTAATGCCTCTTGCCTTGTAAGTATACTTTATTACTATTTTAAGTGCTGTCTCAGAGATTGTTTTATTTGTTATCTGTTCTTGTTTTTTTTTGTAATTTGTGTTATAGGTCATGACCACGGAGATCTTGCGTAGCATGCAGTACAAAGGTTCAGAGATTATGAGGGAGGTTGCCTGGATTATTTTTTGATGAGGTGCATTACATGCGAGATAGTAAAGAGGTGTGGTTTGGGAAGAAAAGTATTGTAATGGCTCCAAAGAATTCTCGTTTTGTGTTTCTTTCTGCAACTGTCCCCAATGCCAAGGAGTTTTTGGGTGCGGTATTCACTCTTTTTGCTAGGTAATTCACTCTTGCTAGCCTGCTACCTCTCTTGTGTGATCGGATTAGTACAATATATACTGGTTATGCACATTCTCCTATCAATTCTTGTACATATCGACCGTTAACTTATGTTGAGAGGAAAGAGAAACACGCCTTGGCGAAATGCAATGTAGGTTTCATATATATGGTGTTTTTTTTGAAGTAAGCATATAAAAGCTATTCAAAAGAAGATGAAACTTTTATTATTATTTGGTGTGGTTGCTCTGGAGATGTGATTATAGACTTGGTATTTCAGGTTCCAAACACCATGCCACATTGGTTAACACTGATTATCGCCAACTCACTTCAGCACTATGTCTTTCCTGCTGGAGGTAATGGACTTTACTTGTTGTGGACGAAAAGGCTAAATTTCATGAGGATAGCTTCCAGAAATCTCTTAACGCACTGGTCCGACTAATTGAGGGTGACAAGAATGGAAAGTCTCATAAGGGATTAGTGATGGAAAATCTGGTGAAGAAAGTGACATTTTCAAATTGGTGAAAATGATAATTCAGCGGCAATATGATCCCGTGATTTTGTTCAGTTTCAGCAAAAAGGAATGTGAGACACTTGCTACGCACGGTTTAGTTTCCTCCTCTTCTGTTTATATGGGTGCAGTAAAATAAATATCATTTTACAACTAATATTTTATTTGACCTCTTTCCAATCCCTGAATAGCCCTGTCATATGTGAATTTCATCTCATTTTGGGGTATGGTCTTTTGTTTGTAACTATTAGCAAAACAGGAATCTGAATTTGATTCTGCTGAAAAGAAAGAAAATTTAGTCCCAAAACTTAGGTGTTTCTTTCTGTTCGTTTTCTTCTTTTTTTGCTTGGGATCAGTCTTATTCCTATAAAAATGATATGGGGTTGGAGTGACTGTGATAAGCTCTTGGAGTCTTATGTGAAGATGTGTAACCTATATTTGTTAGTATGTGTTATGTGTGTTTTTAAAATTTTCAGAAACTAGTTATGTCTGTTGACTACTATTGTCTTAGCTAGCTCAGAAACACTCTCTTGCTGGAGTCTGTTAGTCCTGATAGAGGTTAAATAGAGTTAGTAACAGAAAAGGTGAATTTTCTGGGTATTGGTTGTAGGAGTTGGTTCGCAAAAGAAGTCCTCACTTGAATCAAGACTTGTCTATAGTATACTGTTCCCCCTAAAAAAACGCTCTCTTTACATACGGTATATTTCTTTTGTATAGACTGTTCAAAAATTGTTTTTATTATTTTATAGTGCGTTTATCTGAAACCTTGCAGTGACTCTGTGGCGTGTCTTGTTTTATGTGTATTTAAATCTGAAGTGCATTGTCTGCGTGTGGCTCTTACTGTTATAACGTGAGTTAATGCCTGTATGTTTTGTTCCACAGATGTCTAAGATGGATTTAAACAGCGATGATGAGAAAGACGCTGGTGGAGACAATCTTACTAGCGCAATTGATATGCTTTCAGATGATGATAAGAAGCTACCTCAAGGCAAGCATTCATTAAAACTCTTTCTAATATGCTGAGATTTGTATAATGCACCTTACCTATAACCTCTGTGAATACTTTCCACATTTCGTGAAACATATTGTTATGTTTAAATGCTGTGAGGTTTATCTGTGAGCTAGGATGATCCTGTGCACATTCTGTAGGTGATGACTAGTATTGTTGGCTTACTAGTTGTGGATTACCCACCGACCTCGCCTCTTTTATCTCAGTTTTCATTTAATATTTTATTTGCCTTGTCCACTAACATGAAAAAGCATATTTCCTTTTACTCTACTCCTGATGTTGAATTAATAGTCATGTTGGAGCT
>JALLKC010000183.1:0-13454 GCA_024034495.1 Camelina laxa | reverse complement strand
GTAGACCAGCGAGGCTTTGCGCAGTGGTAAATGGAGTTCCCGTAATAGGTTGCGAAGGCCAAGTAAGTTCTGCAACAACATTTGCCACTCCTTTGTAATCTGCTTCTGAGCTAGACCGCGAAACGTTTGTTGCCGTTTGGCTGACCAAGAGACAATATTCGAACCAAGAAAAACACAGTAACCGGAAGTGGAGCGTCTTGTGTCAGGACACCCTGCCCAGTCCGCATCCGTATAAGTTGTAAGGGTTGTGATGTCACCTCTTACAAGTTGCAGTCCATGTTTGACTGTTCCCTGCAAATAACGGATTATTCGTTTCAAAGCATTCATATGGGGATGCGCGGATCATGCATGTACAGACAGACTTGATGTACTGCATAAGCATATCTGGGCGTGTGAACGTGAGGTACTGGAGAGCTCCAGCTAAGCTCCTGTAAGTAGTCGGATCAGGTATTGGTTCTCCAGTAGTTTGCAGAGAGTTTAGACTGCAGATCCACCGGAGTTGCGCACGGTTTACATTCAGACATCCCTGCACGATTGATGATGTCTTCTGCATAGCTAGGTTGACTCAGAAACACACCATGTCGATGGTAGTCGACCTTGATGCCAAAAAGTGTCGCAGCTTGCCCTCGTCTGACATTGGGAATTCATCTTTCAACCTGTCTATTATCCGCTTGAGGAGAGTGACAGAGGAAGCTGTTAGCATAATATCATCAACATAAAGGAGGAGATAAGCAAGATTTGAGCCGTTTTTGTAGACAAACAAAGAGTTGTCAGCCTTGCTCATCACAACCCAATTTTGGTAAGATATGATGTGAACGAGAGTTCCAGGCTCTTGGCGCTTGTTTTAAGCCATAAATGGCTTTATTGAGCCTGCAAACGCGATTCGGAAACTCTTTGTTCACAAAACCAGGTGGTTGGTGCATGTAGACTGTTTCATTCAAGTCTCCTTGAAGAAAAGCATTCTTGACATCAAGCTGATGCATAGGCCAGTTCAAAGCGACTCCAACATCCAAAACGGCTCTGATTGTTGCCGGTTTCACCACCGGACTGAAGGTTTCGTCATAGTCAACCCCTTGTTCCTGTGATTTTCCATTCGCTACAAGTCTTGCTTTGTGGCGGGTTAGAGCACCATTCGCATCATATTTGTGTTTGAAGAGCCACAATGATCGAACAATATTGACATTAGTGGGTCTGTCGACCAAATCCCAACTTCTAGTCTCAATCATGGCACCATATTCATCAGTCATAGCAGGATTCCAGTTAGGGTCTTGCAAGGCATGGTTATGGCCTTTTGGAAGTGGTGATTTTGTGCTAACGTTTAGGGACATAACAGGTTTTGGTTTAGATTTGCCTGATTTTGATCTGGTGGTTATAGGATGTTGTGGTTTGGGAGCTTTAGACGATGTCGTTATTGGTGGTGGAGGAGCCGGAGTTGGTGTGTCATGGTGGATGGGTGTTTCGAGTATAGACTTGAACAAAGGAGGTATGTCATCAACAGCATCAAGGTATGTGTATGAAGATGGATGAAGAAACTGTTGATCAGTTGCTGGATAATTATCTTCGACAAATGGACATGTCGTGAGATAATTATTCTCTTGGTTTTTAAATCAAGGCAGCGATAACCCTTGTGTTGAGAAGGGTAGCCAAGGAAAAGGCATGGAGTTGATCTAGGTGAGAGCTTAGAGAGAGTGTTATGGTTTAGGGAAGGGAAACAAAGACACCCAAAACCCGAAGATGATCATATGTTGGTGGTTTGTTATGCATCAAAGTGAATGGGATTTTATTTTGAATCGCAGAAGAGGGGAGAATGTTTAAAACATGAACCGCAACATTCAAAGCTTCAACCCAGTAACATGGTGGTAAGCGAGCTTGAAAGAGGAGAGCTCTTATGGCATTGTTTATTGTTCGGATCATTCTCTCTGATTTACCATTTTGTTGAGAGGTATGAGGAAATGAGAATCGAACTTTAATGCCATTGTTTCAAAATAAGCATGGAACTGATTGTTATTATACTCACCACCATTGTCACATTGAAAATTTTGAATAGAAGCATTGAATTGAGTTTTGATCATAAATGAAAAATGTTTGAATTTGATGAAAACATCACTTTTCTGCGAAGAGGATAAACCCATAGATAATGAGTGAAAGCATCAAGGAATAAACATAGTAATTGATCCCACTTATGCTAGAAACAGGCGAGGTCCAAACGTCAGAGTGAATGATTTCAAACGCTCTAGTAACTGTGGAAACAGAATTTTCAAAAGGCAATTTTATTTGTTTTCCAAATGACAAGGTTCACAAGAATGAGAAAGCTTGTGTTTATTACAAAAACCGAAGGATTTGGAAAGAACTGAATCTAGAGAAACAGATTGAATATGAGCAAGACGTTTGTGCCAAAGGGATGGAGTTGACGCAAGGAGAGCTGTTGAAGTGGGCATTGTTTTATTGAGGGATGCTGGAAGTGGGTAGAGGTCACCTTGGCTGTCACAGCGGAGCAGAATCCTCCGTGTTTGAAGGTCCTTCACAGAAAAGCCAAAGGGGTCAAATTCAACCGTACACCAATTATCGGTCGTAAGTTTTCGAACAGAGATTAGGTTTTTGACTATTTGAGGTGTGACAAGGACATTTCTCAGGTTTAGAGGACGGGAAAGGCTGTATATGGAGGAATTACCCATACATGTGACCGGAACTGTGGAACCATTGCCTACTATGACTGATTGAGTGATGTTATGATTAATATTCGAATTGAGATTACCTGGTGTGGAGGAGATATGAGCCGTCGCGCCTGTATCCATGATCCACGGAAAGGCATTTGGGTCCGAGATGCTCGCCGTCATTGGAGTTGCAGGAGGAAGTTCAGTGAGGTGAGCTTGTTGGTACGACGTGGATGGAGAGGTCGGGAACGATGGTCTGTATTGTTGCTGAGGCCATTGTCCATAGTAGTTGGGCCAAGATGGGAATGGGCCTTGCCAAAACGGTGGTGTGACCCAATTGGAGAAATTAGGTCACGAATGATAATTGTTTCGACCCCCTCCTCTTGTTCGATTGTTCTTGCGATTTCCTCTGTTGTTCCCAAGTGCTGCCGCAGATTCGTTTGGGACAGAGGACGTGGCTCCGAAGATGGGGTTGAGATGGTGAGAGCAGTTGTTGAAGATGAATGATCGGCGTGTGTGGATACGAGGCGTTGTGATTTCTTCAGGCGTGATTCCTCAAGCTCTAGCATCGATTTTGCTATTTCAAAGGTAGGAAACGGGTCCTTGTGTTTGATTACATTGATTATGTAGTCAAACTTTTCATTAATTCCGTTTAGCATATACATAACTAAATGACGTTCATTAACTGGGGCCTCGACATTGTTGAGTAGGTCGGCAAGAGATTTAATTTTCTGACAGTACTCTGAATTGAACGATCGCCAATGACAATGGTGCGAAGCTCGTTGTCCAGTTGAATAGCCATTGCCTCCTTGTTGTTACGAAATTGGTTCTCAACACGAAGCCATACGTCACGAGATGTTCCACCAGTTTTAAAAGAAGAGCGAAGCAGATCAGGTGCTAGGGTGCCGTAAATCCAGAGTTTGACCAAGCCATCACGCTTGTACCAAGCAGCATCATTTGCATTGGTCGGTCGTAGAGTCCCGTCGATGTGGCCGAGCACATCGAACGTTAGGCAATGTGTGAGGAAAAGCTCTCTCCAGGCGTCATAGTTGTGGTCGTCGAGGTCTAGGATGAGTGGGATATGAGATTGATGTTTGTGACACCGAATGCACGCTCATAGGGACCTTGTGGGGCAGCCATGGGTGAATAAAACGAAAGAACCAGAAGAAAGAGAAAGAGAATAGAGAAAGAAAGAAGAGAGGCGGAAGCGAAGGATATCAAGAGCGAACTCGCTCTGATACCATGAAAGCTATGAAAATCTCCCTTGAGGAGGATGATTATATTCACAAGACCTTAAATAGCCTTTGAGGTTACAACGATGTCCTATATACTTGGGATACATCAAAACAATATACACAAGATATAGCTATTAAGTCAAACAAAATATTCCTATATTCTATCAATGCTAATATTCACAAAATTATCTCTGAGTCACAAAATTATCTCTGAATCAATATATCAAGTAAGAAACCAAAATTAAGATTCACAGATTCAAAACTTGAATTGGGTAAGAAGAACCAATTGAATACAACTTGTATCTCTCTCAGATTGAATTGAGAATTAGGGTTCATCTGCTCATATTTCAATTTTTTAGGTGAAAGAGATGATATGAAGTCTTTTAAGTGCAGAAACCTGTAGGTACCCATAACCGTTACGGTAAATCCATGTAAGACTATCCTATTTCGGGTACCCATCCATTTTTACCCAGATTTTTTTTTGACTAAAAACATATTCGGAAAAACCTATATTAAACATGGTCTCGGGTACCCAATGTATTTTAACCCACTTTTAACATCTTTAAGTGGTACTATAAGACTGTTTGATGAGTTCTTCTATCAATAAAAGATCAAGATCCATAATTCAGACAAAGTTTGTATTTCTCATTTGACAAGCAACATGTCTCTAGGAGAGACGAGGAGAAGGTACTTTTTTTTTTTTTTTTTCAGTTGGAACTGGTTCGAAGACACAATTGATTTTTGTCGATAATGAGCATCGGAGGAGCTTGGAAAACACACAATTGATTCATTCACCTGATAGTCCCCGCTAGCGGCCCAACGAACCTCAAGCTGCAGATCAATTGGTGACAACTTATTTTGTGGGAAGATTGTTAGGGTGGGGACAAGATTCGAGGAACGTCTGGCGCACCAATAACCTACTGATGGATTGGGATATCCACAATGAAAGTTATGATCAATGCCTTGTAGAGCCCAGCTTAAAGTCCATTGGGACGGCTAGCGGGGGCTAGCAGGGTCCACGAACGATCCGTTGGGATAGCTAGCGGGGATAGTGAGATCCGCAGTATGGGTTAACATAACTTTTTCATCACATTATTGTATAAATCCGTGGGAGCTCTGAAATCGCAAATGTTTCGTCGCCCCCCCCCCCTCTTCATCAAATTGTCGGTTTCTTAATGTATTGAAGGCCCAAATGAATTATATAATCAAAAAAAAAAAAAAAAAAAAAAAAAAAACATAGTCATCATCATCGCCTGAGATCGACAAACCGCCTGAAACCTAAATCCGGGGAGGAGGATACGTTACGACGATAATAATGAATTTGGATATGCGCCGATGCGTAGAAATGGAGCGCTCTACGCAAGATGCGTGGAACAACGCTAGGAGACTAGCCGAGAAAGCTGGTGTAAGTATAATTCTTTCATTTGTTTTCCGTTTTACAGTACTTAGAAAAAAAAAAGATTAGAGGGAGAATCATCGAAGCTTTTGTAATCATCCAATGATCTGCTTCTTCTTCTTCTTCTTAGATTTTCAATCTCAAGAGTAGTACATACGGATATCATGTTGAACTCTGCGATCAAGAGTCTCCTTGTCCTCCCGTTGTCTTCCTCTATGCAAAGATGAGCCTTCATCGTTACAATTTCGTCCAGGTTTGTTTAACAAAATCATATATGCATCTGTAATACTGTAAAGCTCTCTATGACTATTACTACACTATTCAATATCTTAGTTACTTCGTCGCAGGGTACAAAGTTTGAGCTGATTGGCGTACAGAAATACGTTAAGTCCTCTGGTTCTGCGGCTAAGACGTACTACATGACTTTGGATGCAATTGATCCCGCAGCTGGTTCGCTTCAAACTTTCGAGAATGTAGTAGGAGAGAAAAGTTTCGGCAGATTTATGCTGACTTGCCATATTGCAACAATTCGAGGTGTTTTTTTTGCATCATTATTATTGTTAACTGTCATCATGATCATCCAATGAACTTTTGTTTTTTCTAAATCTTTTGTGTATATATAGGGGAGCCAAGAGATGGCAAAGGGTTTTTGACGATGCCAGATATGACCTTGCCTACGTGCCCGCCAGAGAATCCTTTTCAAACATATTACCTGGTAAGATCAGGATGATTGATTAAGAAGACACACACTATTTTGATTTGCCGGTCTTATGAGTATGATCAACAAGTTAAGTAGTAGTAGTATAGTGACATAGTATGTTATTTTTGGTCTCATTCAGGTGAAGGAATCTGAGCTGCAAGAGAATTCTTGGATTCGTATATATTTGGAACTTGCTGTTGCCAAAACTGATAGACATTGGAAAGCTAAGGGTGCTGGTCTTTCCGACTTGGAGATTGTAGACGTGGCCATTGATGCCGCCAATGATGAGGAAGCACTCTATGCCAAACATGCTGTTTTCTACATAAGGTACAGGGACTTGTACAAGGCTACCCTTGGTGAGCCTCTTGATCGTATTGCTATTGTTAGAAGAAGCTTTGATAAGCCTACCGGATGCTTCTGTCTCGTCGGTCAGACTCTGAGTTCCGATGTTATACCAAATAACCGTAAGATTGCTAATGAGGAGGATACGGAATGCTCCAGTTTCAGGGTCAGTCCACGGAACTTCCAACTCAAATCTCTTCACCTCTAGGTGCCTCTGAGGATCATGAAGCTGCTAATCAGCTGGCTATGATTAACTTGAAATATGAAGAAGCTGCCGGAGACTCAATGGAGCTTGACTCGTCGTCTGCACTAGATAATTAACTAAGTTAACCAAGTTCTTTTGTAGGGTCTGCCATAATGTTTTCATATAAGTTCTTTTGGTCTTAGTATCTATCCAATTTATCCTTTATTTATGTGGTCATCTTATAAAACATTTATAGTAATACATATTTGCTTTCCAGTAAAATCATTAAGCTAACTCAAGAAGAGTTTTAGATAGAAATTATTTTTCACGTTTCCCTCAGCTCTCTTCTTTGTTAGGTTACAAGGTTCTTTTCTTGATTTGTGATTAAAATTCAATCCATCAGCTGTGTGGCCATTTTGGTTTTTTCAGGACTGGAATGATCATAGCCGAGACATGGGAGGACGGCCAAATGTTGAAAGGTCTGAATGCTCAACTTGTAAGTTAAGCTGTGTATCAAGGAATTTTCATTAAACTAATATCAATAATCCTTGAAGTAACTGTTTTGATTTTTCTATATATTTGCAACGAGAAGAGACAATTGTTGGAAAGCGAGGAGGCTATTGAGAGACAAAGAAAGCTCCTTAAGAAACGAGAAAATGGTGGTATGTTACCCCAACCCTTCTTAGTTTGTCAGTGAAGTCGCACAGTCTCATGTATGTTCCGATATTGGTTTAGAATTTAAATATAATTTTAATGACTTTAAACGTTGTGTAAATTATGTTGTTATTGATGAAGACTTTTCAAAAGTTTAGTAAAATTTACTGTTATTAGTTGTGGATTTGTAGAAAGTGATCTAAAATCTTTATAAATATAGTGTTATTGGATAAGAGTCTTATAAAGTTTTTAAAAGTTTGTGTTATTCAATTAAAATAAAAGAATTTTGGATTTTCAACAAACTAAATTATTATGTTATTGGTTTAGGATTTTATATACTTTTCTTCATAAAAAAGTCATGAAAACTCCCCTATAAAATAGAAAGATTTGTGAATCATGAGAGTTCATTTGACTTTTTATGGTTATTTTGTAGAAAACCACATAATGATGGTGGGTCTTCTTCTTCTTAATATGTGAATGTCAATATAAAAATATCCAAACCCAGTATCACCGTTTATAGATATATGTTGTAGTAAAGTTCATATCACCTATGAGTCCAAGCAGAAGCGGCCAAAGCCTTTTTGTGACCTTCTACGGGATGCACTATAGTTGATGAGTTTATAAAAAGGTGTAAACATCTCATCATCGTTCTACTTCTTATTCATACGATCCGAATTATGGTCACCAAGAAGATTTTGGGCTTCATGCTCGTGATCATGTTTCTCTTGGGTTGCACGCCGGCTAAACTATACAAAGTCGGTGATAAAGCCAAAACCAACGATTTTGTCAAAAAGCATTGAGTAAAATATATGACTTTGGCAAAGGTGAGTTTATAGAAGATGGTATAAGCAAGACTGCAAGGGTATAGAAGATGGTGTTTTGTCAAAAAATGTTGAATAAACAAGAGAATATTGTGCAATATTTTTGGAGAAAGTTTGAAAGATTTTATGAGAGATTTTACAGGATTAGGAAACAAATTAGCAAGATTTTAAGAAACTTTCTAAAACAATATGATTTTATTTAAAGTCATTAAAATTCTCTTTAAATCCCAAACCAATACCTTCCCCCTTCGTCTCCTTGATATGGTCTCTTATGTTTTAGTCTCTTCTAACAAGGTTCTGTAATTCAGGTACCTCCCCCCTAGAATGTTTTGAGCTTTGCAAAACTCCTTCATCTCATCAAAGGTCAGTGATTTGGTCAATGATGTCCTTATCAGATTATGTTATAGAAGTTTTGTGGTATTAAACTGTTTGGGTGATGAATGGTCGGTTGATGTTCTGTTTTACCATATGCTATTTGGAAAGAGACCCTATGGACATGACCAAAGCCAAGAACGGATACTACGTGAAGACACAATTATTGAAGCCAAAAAATGGTCATGAAACCGTATCTCCATGTTCTTACGGTTGCATTGCATTTGACCGTGTTGCTGGCTTGCTGCTTTGGCTTTTAGAGGAAAAAGAAAGGAAAATATTTATGAGAAGGTTGTATTTAGAGAAAAAAAAATGTTGTAATCTGTAATCCTACCGTATTAATTGAGATGTACAACTATAATACTAATCTTATAAAGTGTAACATTTTTTATTGGTATGCCATTGGTCTTTTAAGACAAATGTTTAATTTTTCAGTAAGCCTAAAAAGTAAAAACATAATTTTAATATTACACTAATAAAATCTTTTAAATAATTATTAATTTCCAAAAAAAAATGTTCTCTCTCTAATTAATTATGGATAAAAGTACTAATCAATTTTAAAAAATGTAAACCAATCAGAATTTTAAAAGTAAGATTTTATATCTAAGTATACAATATGATTATTTTTAATAACTATATTCGAAAGATTTTGTTAAGATTTTAAATTATGATTCCCATATCATTTTTCTTTTCTTTCATTTAAAAATTGTTTTGAATTATCATATAATACATATGATATATATATATATATATATATATATATATTTGCTGAATATGTTGGGATTTGATTTTTTTAAAACGAAAATATATTACTTAATCTACGAAGAAGCAAATGTGTGTTTTAATGTTTCACATCGACAGATTTTTAAAACTAAATTTATGTGGTTGATAAATTAATAAATTTTATTTTCTCACAATTACAATATTATAGTTACTACTTTAAAATATTTCACAAAATAATGATGCAAATACAAAAAATAAAAATATAAAACTATAATATACATCAAACTTATTAAAATACTATAATATTCTAAATAATTATTATATCCAAAAAGATATATGTAGATTTACCAAATAATTACAATGTTAAAAGTAAATACTGTCTCAAATAAAATAATTTTTTATAACAAATATAACAATTGTTTTTATTATATTATAATTTTTGGAAAAAATATTGATCTGTGCTTTATAGGAGCAAATGTTGTGAGGATTACGATGAGGAAGATGAATATGAAAATGAATTTGTTTCTGATGAGGAAGTAAAAGAGTGCCTTGTGATATGGTATACACTAGAAGGTCTAAGTCACTCAGTTCACTTCCACATAAATTTCGTAGGCTTCTAAAAATGAATTTGATGCAGCTTATCCCATATGAATAACCAAAGAAGTGTTGACATCTGAAAGGTTTTAGTATATACGTGACACCAACCCTTACGAGGTCCAGAGGAAAAAATCTGAAAAATACTGAAGTTTGTTGCAGGTTCCATTCGAAATAGTTGGCACATTTAATCTAATATTCCATGGAGTCGCGGTAGAATTGGTGATAAAGATTATTGCTTATAATTTATAAAATAATAAAATTTCAGTTTTAATTTACATGTAACATATAAAATTACTTTAAAATCTTATTATAATAAAAAAATTTAGATTTTACAAAATTAAGATTTCTTTTCTTAAAACCCTGAAAGTAACATATATAGAAAAATGTGTTGTTGAATATAAATGAAAATAACAAAGAAAGAAATCAGCATATATATATAGTGCCAAAGATAATAATCTAGCATATCTTATTATATAAAGATTAGTTTTCAAAGTTAGTAATTCGTATACTCGCAACATGTGTCAAGTATATCGATGATGTGTAAAAAGAAAATTTATTTAATAATTCTAAAAATTATAAAATCCTAAAAATAAATGGATTACAATTAATATTTTTGAAAAGTATATAAAACCAAAAGTAATCTATTATATCATTAATTCTAATAGAAAAGTTATTTATTAAATTACTAATTTCAATAGGAAAATATGTGCAATTAATAAGGAAAATATTTGCAATTTAATTACAATTATTATTTATTATAATCATATAGCAAACATAAATTTATACAGAAAAGTGATTAAAGTATGCAAAGGTTTAATGTGTTAAAATTAGTGATTAACATAATATAATAAAATAAGATATTTAAATCAGAAATTAATGTAATTTTTTTAACTTTTTCAATCGGTGCATGATTTGATAGCGTATTCAATATTATGTTATTATATAAACTTTGGTTTTCAAAGTTAGTAACTCATGTTATAGCGACGCATGTCAATTTTAACAATTAAAGATTTTGTCATGTGTTACACAAAAACTTTGTTTTAGCAAATTTTTAAATTATAAGAAATTAAAAATTTAAACAATTTAATATTTGGAATACAACGAAATTTCAAATATTTTTCTTATATTCACGTTAATACGCAGGCCGAATCTAATTTATTTTAAATTGCTGAATTTTACTATTCAATATATGAAGCTAACCTATATTATGCAGAGCTAGTATGAACGTCACCTATATATTAAAGAAAGGGATAAAAAGAAATTTAAATACAAATTATTGATGTGTATTTAAAAAAAAGTTTGAGAAATATTTAGTTTTTTAAGAATACAAACATATTCAATGAAAATTTAATGCAATAAATTTTAATATTTTACTATACGAAAATTAGATATTATATATATTTTTTCCCTTTTTTCATTTATATTTTAAATCTAAATTTTGCGTGTAATTAATATCTAGTATTATTGTTTAAAGTGATGAACAGATTTTTTAATTAAAGAAAAAAAAACATTTAATAGATAATTTTCATCATGTAATGGTGTGAAATATAAAACAATAACATAATGGTTAAAAGTACATACAGAAATCAAAATTCCTGCTGGTCAACCATTATCCATGACACTAAATGGAAAGAAAGTAAAAAAAAAATGTAATCTTACCACATTAATCACCCAAAAAGAAAGAAAAAGTAATACTTACCAAACCTATACTCAACAAGCCTCTCAAAATATATTTAGGCTAAAATCTCTGATACACCCAAATGTTTTTTTTCAGAGTGAGTGCTAAGAGAGAGAGGAACAACACTTGTGTTGTTGACCTTCACATTAATCTCTTTCCCTCCTAATTCCTTAGGGTTCCTCAATTTTTTTCTTTTGACCCAAAAAAAAAACATCCCTTATTTTGATATTCCTCCTCCCTTCTCTCTCCTATCTTTCTCTCTATACGTTTTAATAGTTTCCTTTAGTTTTACCTCCACGTGGATTTTGCAGAACAAAAGCATGAAAATTTGTTGAGGGTTTCTGTTGACATCTTGATTCTATCTTTCAATTCCCTAATTCTCTATTAAAAAAACCCCTAATTTCCCTTCCCCCGAGCTTTGGCTGATCTGGGTAGATTAGCGAGTGAGCTGTGCGTTGAAGTAGTGTTTTGGCAATGTCGGATGACATGGTGATGCATTTCTCCTCGAATTCTTCTAATCAGTCGGATCACTCTTTGCCCGACAAAATCGCCAGCTTGAGGCTCGTTTGACTGGTAAGACCCTTCTTTGGCCAAGCCACCACAGCAGCAGCAGCAGGTCTCTGTCTGGTCTTCTGCTTCTGCCTGCCGCTGTCAAAGTCGTGACTTCCACACCGCCTGGATTGTTCGAAACCTCTATCAGTGATTCAGACGACGACGAGGTAACCTCTGTAATAAATATGGTTCTTAAGCGGCGTTGGTAATTGAATTATTTATCCCACTTGCTTGTTGTTGTTGTTGTTGTTGTTGTGATGTGCGTATCCTCTATAGATAGCTCCTGATATGTATTGATTAGTTTGTGCATATTGATCAAAGTGTTATTGCAATGTTGGCTACATATCTTGGCATTGCAGATTCATCTATATTTCTTTCTTCAACAAGAGATACTGTCCCTTTTTTTAGCTAGATCTCATTCTCGTTGTTGCTGTCTCAGAATACTGGAGATTTCTTAATCCGAGCTAATACCAAAAGGGCAGAAAGTTCAAGAGTCTAACAACTTCGCTTCTGTTGATCATGCTGAGGTAGTGCTCTTTTTGGTTTGTAAAGGTTTTTTACCTGGTTGATGATTTTCATGGTATAACCTGGTGTGTTTATAAGGTTTCTAATGTGGTGTTGTTACAGCTTGTTAAGTTTTGTTTCCTCGTATTTTCTTTTGAACTATTATTGTCGAATTGAAGCTCCAAGACGCAGCATATGATGAAGGAAAAACGATGACTGATCCAAGACAGGCCTTGAGTAAGTAAAAGAAACAAGGTCGAGGTCGGGTACATCAACAGGCAGAGGGCGTGGTTCTAAAGCTAACAATGATGTGACAAAATCTCAGTTTTTGTTGCACCAGTATCTGCTGCAAGTCAACTGGATCTCTCTGATCAAAAGGTTAATACTGTTTCCTTCATCTGATCTTACATGCAATCGGTCTTGTGTTCATCGAGGATTTACATATATTGGACTTAATTTGATTGACAAAATGCGGCATGAGTTTGATGTTCTTAACTGAAGTAAACCTTTTAATTTGTCTTATTTGAAAAACTAAGCCGGACATGAACGAATTACAATACCTTTTCTCACTTATTTATTGAAGAGAATCTTTATCTGGATTTGCATTGATATTGGCAACCTGACATAGTTTTCCGATGAATATTTATTCTTCAGGATTTTAGGCCTGATGGACAGCACAGGAATGGTGAATGCTCTTCACAGGATGTAAGTTTCTCTCTAATGTCCTTTACTTCGTCATCGTCTCATTTTGTAGGATTTATCTGCATCTTATAAGTTGGGTAGAATAAGTGAACGGGATTAGCATGATTATTATTCTGCTACAATGAAACTGCATAGTTATATTTTCTTCATTCACTTTTTGTTGCTTGTTTATAAATCAGGAAGGCGTGACATCTTTGCGTGCAAAAATCGCTGTGCTGGAGGGAGGAATTGTGTAAATCTCGACAAGATTCTTCTGAGTATCAGCACCTTGTCCGGAAGCTCGAGAATGTATTGTGTGAATCCCTTTCAGATTTAGACAAATCCTGCTTATTATTCCATT
>JALLKC010000182.1:0-28387 GCA_024034495.1 Camelina laxa | reverse complement strand
AGGAGTGTATTCTCCAGAAAATGCATGGCTGATACCGAAAGGACCGAGAAACACCATCATCGAATGAAGTATTGGAAAGGAACACTAGAAAAGGATATAGCGATAGGACCACCAAGTACACGTGAAGGTTACACACGGTCAAAATTGATGACGATGGGACTTATAGCAGCAGAAATAACCAAAGACCGTAAACAAGTTGAGGAAGAAGGACTGGATAGTTTGACTGAAGAATGAGGTGACCTTCCCATCGAAACAGAGGAAATGGCCAGGCCTACAACAGTAGGACCATAGTATAATGGATACGACCAAGGACTATGATAAAAAACGATAGGACATGCTAAGACCGCGGAAAAGCCTCACAAACCAATGAAACCAAGAGAACAAATAAGAAATATCTATAACTTTTTAACGGGAAAACATCTGGTTCTTAATCCGATAAATCAAATCAAGAACATCCTCCAAGCCACTACTACCGGACAAATACTTAACGGATTAAAGTGATGATGGCAATCTCTATAGCGCATCCTGATAAATAAAACGTGACAATTTATATACCGTGGTAACGAAATTAAGAAGAGATGTACGAATATAATACAATCCAAACTAGGAAAAAAAAAAAATAAAATACTAACAATAAGTTAAAGATTCGTAAATAAAATAATGAAGCTAACTGAATGAGATGTGAAGGACGAAAATCGAAGCGCCGGAAAAGCGGGGACGAGTACACAATCTACTCGGATTCGAAGACCAAAAGAGGTATACCAAATATCACATGAACTTTCTATATTTCGTTTCGGTTTAGTTGAATTGAAAATATTATCTATGGACCTCCAATTCTATCTTCCGTGTTTACGTTATATGAACCTCTAATTGATATCTTTTTGATGACACTCTTAATATGAGTTAGCAGTTTCTCAATTTGCGTCTCCCCAAGTAGATACTCTCGATAGACGCTACACCGAGGTGCCATCTGAAGGAGCACCGTCGATGAAAGCAAATCGTGGTATATTTGCGAATCAAAGAGGACCAGTAGATTGGAAAATGCAGTAGAATGGAGCTCCATTCGTATACGGACATTGCTTATGAATTTTAATTAACTATTAAGTGAAGCTAGAAGTACGTAACGAATCAATCCAGTTTTGTGACGTTGAACTAGCTGCGATCCTTGTCTCACTCAAAGACCGAAGAGAGGCCGTGTAAGAGATCGATTGGCTTCCATGTGTGTGAGGGGCTCCGTAAGAATTTGATGCAGTATGCTGCTTTCCGACCCCTTGTTGTTTGATGAGGTTATCTAAGGTTTTCATGTCTAGGTCGATTCGGTATCGCGATTTCCTATTTAAACAATGTACGGTACATAACAGTTTCTCATTAGGCATTCTTTCTCTCATTGCCACGTTTGAATTCCGTCGGCCTACCCTTGATATACTAAGGCTGTTCCTTCAGAAATTCTTAATGATTTCTATCTTCGATTTAGCATAAAATGATTAGATGCCGATTTACGGTCTTTAATGCAAGGTAAAAGCATATGAGGGATAGGATTTGGATAGATAGTCTACAGACAAGTTGAGATTAATAAGTTTCCATATTTGATAAGTGATTCTTTCTATCTTTTCCACTTCAAATAAATATAAAATCCCATTGTGTGTTCCATTCTTTATTATGAATTTACTCTTCTTCCTAAAATTTGTATTTTCAGCGAGAATATGTTCTAAACATTTACCATAAGTGATATTCTATCAATGTGTTATCTGATCTTTAAATCCTATATATGCTAACATAAATTTAGTTAATACTAAAACAACCAGCTACGTACCAAGTACCAACGTATTCATTACAAGTTTAGGAAATAAAACATGCAAGATTATATTTATTTTCGTCGATTTTTACTTCATTATTTTGGAGAAAAAGATCTCAAGCCTATCGATTTTAGGAAACAATTCTTAATCTAATAATGAATTCGGTAAACAAATATATAAGATATGCTGAACTTTTGTTATAGAATGTTTTCTACGGCGAAGCGTTCCATTACCAAGACCGGTTTGATTGATCTTTATTTGCTTTTAGCGTGAATTTCAATATAATTAGTTGTACTTTAAACCCAGATCCAAGAATTTCGAATTGTGTACAAGACGTTTTATTTAAATTTGATAACTGTTTGCTATTGATCAGCCAAAACTGTTTTGTGATTATGTTTTATGGATTGTTTTTTTTTTTTATTTTATTGCTTATTGCTACCTCGCTAATATACGTAGAGTGAGGTACTTACAAAGTGAAATTTTGGTATCCTATTGGAGATATATATTATGAAAAAATTTGAAATTTGTTTCATGTTTGTGTTTTACCAATAAATTACGTTCTTATTATAGCTATTTACATCCACTTGAAAAGATATGACAATAATATTAAATTATCGTTCATCATGTGTGAAATGTTTTTTGTAGTTATTTTAGTCAATTAATAGAAATATAACGATAGGAAATTCAGAATTGAAAATCTTATCTGTGTAAACGCTTTTTCGATCTAAGTCCCATTTGCATGACGTTTTTCTTTAGATGTTTCCTACAGCAAATTTAAATATTAATTTTTGGGATAATAGAACTTATTTTGCTTATCATGAAAGTTTATTATCGGAATGACTGTAGTCCTATATATTTCTAGGAAAGTGTTGCGCTTAATAATACAGGATCCATACCACCATCGATGATATAACATCAACTACCAAATTGTATGTAATGCTAACTGGCGGTCTGGATGAGGTGATCTTTAAAGATAATTAGAGAATAAATCTTTGTTTCTCCAAAAAAATGAATTAGTTAAAGAAGGATAAAGTCAAACCAAAATATTCATATTGTAAACTGAACGCTATAATATATCTAGTTTTCTAATTGGTAGTAGTAACTACAAAATATAGATATAAATTTCTCGAATAGTATGGTTGCCAACTTACACCGCGTCAGGTTCATGTGATCAGAGAAATCCGTCACTCGCATATTACTCTTTCTACACATATGAACAGCTCCATTATAGATGGAGGAGTAGAATTTCGGTTGGGGCGAATTCCTCTCCTGTTCGTCAATTGTGTGATAGGTAAGAGATTTGTTCTCATTACAAGATTCTTCTATCGCTGCTCAAGATATTTAACTTTAGAAATAAGGCGACTTGTGACATATATTCTCACAGTTTAGTATATCATAGACATTCTTTTACTTCTCGTATTCTGGAAAAAATCAGACTTTTTAGCAATGGTGTAAATTTGACCGCAATTTCTTCATTGGTTTTTAGGGAGATCATCAGAGTTTACTAGAACTGTTTATAGTCAATAGAACCAAGATTAGTAAAATGATTTGTTATTAGTTTTCACATATTTTCAAAATCCTTTTATGTATTAAACTCTTCCATCGGTTCCGATTGATGTGAAGTACCATGGTCTTTCCAGTTTTCAGTATGAGGATCAGTAGTAATATTTGTGAACATCATGAAATAAAAAGAAGAAAGATATATTTTAGCGATGCTCATTGTATGTCTAATAAAGCAAACACAGAAAACGATCAGAACTTAACTTTTGATATCAAAATCTTGTGGTCCAATTGATGTGTTTCATATTCTATAAAACCGATTTTAGTACTGATTTTTATCTATTGAAAAGCCTTTTTCAAAGACTTAATTCAATTATTATTCAATATCTTAAATCATGACACTTTGTATTCTATTGAGAGTGTTCAAGTTAATGTAGAAACAAATTCAATTGGGACCACAAAAGATAATAATTCTCCTGGACCTGTCATTTGATCATATCTATCTCTACAGAGTCCTAAATTTACTCTACTAGACAACCACCTAATTGACTCATAATGTAACTTTTTCTCAAATTTAACTAAAATTTTAATTGAATATCTTTTTTTTAAAAAAAAAAAAATTAATTAAACTTGAAATTAGCCTTATTGTAGTAAATCGAGTAGACGCCACAATTTAGCAAGGCGATTATAATCTTCGTGGCAGATATTGGAGGAATGGTGATCGAACATTGTGGATTTTACTGTTTTTTTTTTAGTATAATTAAAAAAAATTTGTATTTGTTAACATGTTATTCTTTAAATAAAAAAAATATTTTTAAAAAAGCACTCTAACAAGCAATTAGATATATTATTTTATTATATTTGTTTTACAGAAATTGTGAAAACATCTTTTATTTTGAAACAAAATCTCCCCAAAAAATTATTGTTCTAAAAAGAAAATAAATATTTTTCTATTTTATATTTTACTCAGACTCAAAATAATAATTAATTATTGATAACACCTAATGTGTGAAAAGCATAAAGCGAAAGAATAATTGCAGTTTTTTAAATTCCAATATCAATTTTATGAACAAAAAGGGGATAAATGCAAAAAAAAACCCAAAATATTTTTATTTGGACGTTTAATACCCAATTGTTTTGGATTGGAATAAAAAATACACCAAATAATAAAAACGTGTCATTTAAAACTCAGAATAATTAGTGTTGTTATTTTCATACTTACGATTTTCAACAAAATCAAAATTTCAATTTACCCTGGTTATCTAATTAATTTTATATTTTAATATAAAATTTCTTGGTTTCTCCTAACCATATCAAACCAGGATTAATCAAAATTAATTGGTTTATCTATTTCTTTCTCTCTCTTCTTCCTCCTCTTCTCTCTAATCGATAAATTAACAGGAGCCAGTAACAGAGCCGATAACGCAAGAGGAAGCAGAAACGTTCCGATGTATAAACCATACCGTCACCTGAAAACCCTAGAAGGTCACACGCGGCGATCTCATGCATCAAATTCTCCAACGACGACAACCTTCTCACTTCCGCTTCCATAGACAAAACCATGATTCTCTGGTCAGCTACAAATTAATCTCTCATCCACCGTTACGAAGGTCACTCTAGTGGCATTTCAATCTAGCTTGGTCTTTTGATTCGCATTACACTTGCTCTGCTTCTGATGATTGTGCGCTTCGAATCTGGGACGCTAGATCTCCTTATGAGTGTCTCAAGGTTCTTAGAGGTCATACGAACTTTATCTTCTGTGTTAATTTCAATCCTCCGTCGAATTTGATTGTGTTTGGATCCTTTGACGAGACGATTCAGATTTGGGAGGTTAAAACTTGCAAGTGTGTTAGAATGATCAAAGCTCATTCGATGCCGATTTCGAGTGTGCATTTCAATCGGGATGGATCGTTCATTGTTTCCGGAAGTCATGATGGTTCTTGCAAGATTTGGGATGCTACTGAAGGAACTTGCTTGAAGACTCCCATTGATGATAAGCTCCTGCTGTTTCTTTCGCCAAATTCTCGCCTAATGGAAAGTTTATAATCGTTGCTTCTCTCGATAGTACTCTCGTAAATTCAAACTTCTTGTTGCCTTAGTGTGTGAATCAAAATCTGGCTATAATTATTGGATACAAAGAAGTTAAGAATCTGATCTTGAGAACATTTTTACAGTAGTAATAATGGGTTCTTCCTTCTAATGAATTTATCGATTAGAGAGAAGAGGAGGAAGAAGAGAGAGAAAGAAATAGATAAACCAATTAATTTCGGTTAATCCTGGTTTGATATGGTTAGGAGAAACCAAGAGATTTTATTTATAAAAAGATAAAATTAATTAGATAGCCAAGGTAAAATTGAAATTTTGATTTTGTTGAAAAATCGTAGGTACGAAAATAAAAACACTAATATTCTGAGTTTTAAATGACACGTTTTTATTATTTGGTGTATTTTTATTCCAATCTAAAACAAATGGGTATTAAACGTCCAAATAAAAATAACTTCGGGTTTTTTTGGCATTTTTCCCGAACAAAAAGTTCCAGAACATTAATCTATTTTAGCAAAAGAAAGAATATTTTGTTTTACTTAATCAAGTTAACTACAATTAATAAACTAAGGGTTACGTTACGTTGCTTAGTTATTGTTCCAAAGATGATGCCGTACGTACTACAGCTACTAAACGGGTTGCTTAAAACGTGCGGTACGCATAAAACTTTAAAATATATAAATAATTTAACATACGGATTGGAAATATGACGCATTTCCTCATTTGAATACAAAAGTAAAATAAAGGAGTATCATTGGAATATATATTTTACAAAAAAAAAACATTTGGAATATATAGCTAATCGTAGTTTAAATTGAATTTTATTAATAAAGATAGAAGGTGGAATCAGTTACTTTATGTACCAAAAACATTGAGGAGTTTGTCGAAGTTATTTATTTCTAGAAAAATATTCAGGCATTTAATATTAGAACTAATTTGTTGGTAAACATGACTATAAATCTATTCTTTATAAATATATATTAATTATGGAGATGTGAATGATAAGTACATGTATATTAATTTTGTTACATACATTCTGTTAATTAGTAAGAATAGTAGACAAAAAATAGTATATTTCAAAAATACTGCAACCTGTTCCTCGATGTGCAATAAATACCCATGCAAAATCCCAAACTGGATATTATATACTTCACCAATCATTAATTACTTTACTCTCAGGTAAGCTCCTCATCATCTCCCTTTCGCTCTATCATATGATCGTAGTTTGTATAGCAACTTGTTAATTATGTTCATAATTACAGGTGAATATTTCGTACTAAGACTAAAATGCAAGCAAAAGAGATGCCGATAAGGTGGAAGCACAAGTCAAGAAGATCGTTGACTTTGCCGGAGACAGTCTTCATTCTCTTGGTGCTCACTTAACTCCATTGACTCCAGCTATCAAAAGTCTAGAAGCACAAGGTGGTGAAATGGGAGATGTATGGGATGATGGTGCTCACCAAGATGTTAGAAAGTATATGTAGGGAAGGCCCAAACTGGTATAGCATTCATCAAGTTTGAGTATGTCAATGGTTCTAAAGTGGTTGTTGGAGATGAACATGGAAAGAAGACTTTGCTAGGAGTTTATGAGGTACTAAATTTATCTATGTTGTGACTTGTCATGAGGGTCATTTGTTGATTAGTACCCGCATTGAAATTGTTTGTATTCTCTTTGCAGTTTGAGATTGATGTTGATGACTACATCGTATACGTGGAAGGTTACCGTGAGAAAGTTAATGATATGCCCACAGAAATGATCACGTTTTCTTACATTCAAAACCTATAACGGCAAAACCTCTCAGCCTATTGAACAAAGACCTGGGACTAAGTTTGTGCTTCACGGTGGAAAAATCGTTGGGTTTCACGGACGTTCGACCGACGTTCTACACTCCCTCGGGGCCTATGTTTCTTCGGTGCCGTCCGCTTCGAAATTGCTCGGAAAATGGATAAAGGTATAGCCGTATAGTAATCTTCTCAACAATATTTAAGAGGTTTGATTGTACCACCTCAAATCACTAAATAACGTACGGTAAAAAGAAAGACTGAAGGATAAATAAAGAGACAAAAAAACTCAAATCTATATAGTGACAGTCTTACATTTATATTTACATAATTTCATCTCACCATTATTGGAGCTAGTGCACTAATCATAATCTAAATATTTTAACTAAATAACTAACAAATATTATTAATTTATATAAGGTGGAGCAAGAAGGAGAATGTCCAGGGCAAAGATGCTCGCATGGCATAGCAACAGGTAGGTAACAAGATTTACGCCTTTGGTGGTGAGTTAACACCAAATCAGCCCATCGACAAACACCTTTATGTCTTTGACCTCGAGACCCGTACTTGGTCCATTTCTCCAGCCACGGAGAGATTCCTCACTTCTCTTGCTTAGGTGTTCGTATGGTTGCAGTAGGATCAACCCTCTATGTCTTTGGAGGCCGAGACGCTTCACGGAAATATAACGGTTTCTACTCATTTGACACAACCAAGAACGAGTGGAAATTGGTAACTCCGGTGGAAAGAGGTCCCACTCCTCGTAGTTTCCACTCGATGGCAGCCGATAAGAACAACGTTTACGTTTTCGGTGGAGTGAGTTCAACGGAGCGGATCAAGACACTAGACGCTTACAACATCGCTGATAAGAAGTGGGTGCAGTGTGCGACTCCAGGAGATAACTTTAGCATTAGAGGAGGAGCAGGACTAGAAGTGGTGCAAGGGAAGGTATGGGTTGTGTATGGATTCAACGGATGTGAATTAGATGATGTTCATTACTATGATCCTGTAGAAGACAAGTGGACACAAGTGGAAACTTTTGGTGAGAAGCCTTCCGTAAGGAGTGTATTTGCTAGTGCGGCTGTTGGAAAACACATTCTGCTGTTTGGAGGTGAGGTTGCGATGGACCCACAAGGTCACGTGGGTCCAGGTCAATTGGCCGATGGGACTTTTGCGCTGAATACCGAGACGTTAAAGTGGGAGAGAGTGGATAAGTTTTGTGAAGAGGAGGTGACTCCGAGTAACCGAGGATGGACAGCCTCCACAATAGGACCATTGATGGTAGAAGGACTTGTGATGCATGCTGGGAAAGCTCCAACCAATGACCGGTTCGATGATCTCTTCTTTTTCGGGATTGAATCTGATCCGTTGAATCCTGCCAAGACTCTACCGGCTCTTGGTAGTGATGATGGAACTCTATGGGATGATGGTGCTTACGATGGTGTTAAGAAGGTGTACGTAGGACAAGCCCAAGATGGTATCTCAGCAGTTAAGTTTGTTTACAATAATGGCTCTGATGAGATCGAAGGAGATGAACGTGGAAAGAGTACTCTACTCGGATTCGAAGAGGTATATATAATGCTTTTTTTTTGTTTTTTATTGAAAAAATATATATATGAATCCAAATTCTCTTCCGTACGTAACTTTTTTATAATTGGTTTGCAGTTCCAACTTGACTATCCAAGTGAATACATCACGGAGGTTGAAGGCACATATGATAAAATCTTTGGCAGTGATGCTGCAGTCATAACTATGCTTAAGTTTAAGACTAATAAGAAAACGTCTACACCCTTTGGACTTGAAGCTGGCACATCCTTCTCACTCAAAGAGGAAGGCCATAAGATCGTTGGCTTCCATGGAAGAGTCGGTGATCTGCTTCACCAATTTGGAGTCCATGTCCTTCCCATCTCCAAATGATCACGGAATCATCTTTACCATTGATTCCATGCACCAAATCAATAAGTTATCAGATCTATCTTCTGAGTTTGTCATTTAAGGTCTCTTAATAATGCGTAGCTTGAATAAGTGCTTTAAGTGTTATCTCTTGATGTTGTTTTTTCTTTGATGTGGCTGTGCTCCATTTCAATAAAGCAATTTGTTTCATCTATTTATCCATCTCTTCTAATTTTGTATTTTTCCATATGTTCTAACATTTATTTTCTCCATTTTGATTCTGATGATAATCCTATTTGCCGTAATTTAAACTAAAATTGGAATATAAACGTATGAATTACAATTTAAAGACACAATTAAGTTTGACCAAAAAGAAAAAAAGAAAGAAAGACAGGTGCGTTCGTCTTTCTTTACTCAAAATAAAACCTGCGTCACACTTAGGTTGTGACCAAATATAGAAAGGGCTTGTGATACGTGACATGCGTCCAAGTCCAACCAGTGTTTTACATAATTAAACGCTTTAAAGTTTAAACGCTGTTAAATGATGACCGTTTCGTCTGTGATTTTAAGTGTGGCGTAATGCAATGTAGGAAGGGTCAACTAATCTACTGACCATATTCAAAATTATGTAATTATGTTTTTAATATGTCTTTACGCACAAAGAACCAACCAGGCATGTCTAGATCCATCGTCTCCACCATCATTCCAAGTCTTAGATCTCTGACTCCATCATTGGGGTAAACAGCCAAATCATCACTGGGTGGTGACCAACGAAACGCCGCCCATCATCATATGTGTTTTTTTTAATGATTTTAGAAATGGTTCATGGTTCTTTGGCTCGTTCTCACAGCTTATGCAGCACAACCACCGTTTCTTCACCGCCGATAATTTCCTGATCTTTATACTTTACATCTTCGATTAAGTGTAAAACTCTATTGTTCAAATTCATTTTTGATAAATTGTGACTCTTAAATTGTTGCGTATTTACCTGAGATTTTTTGGAAAATTGTTAATTGCTTTAGAAATGCTTTGTGCGTAAAGACATATTTTATAAACATAAAGTTTTACAAAATTCGAATATTGTAATTGGATTCAGTTGGTTGAGGCACGTTTGGTGATGACGCCAGACTCAGGTTCGCGTTTTGAGGGTTAGATATTTTAATGTTAATTTTTAATTTTGAAATTGGCACAATTTATACTATTTGGGTATAAAATTTGAATTTTAGCGATTGTGAGTATAAAAATTAGCACTGTGAATTTGTATAAGTAGAAATCGACACTTTCCAAATTATACAGGTAGAAAATCGCCTTTTCTCCGTCATGACTCGTGACATATGATCGATCCTTCGTCAACTTGTCCGTTTTTTTTTCTTCATTATTTTTGTTCATGTTTTGTGTTTTGTACCACTTAATTGTTATTTTCTTTAAAGAAATCGCATGGATGAGTTGCAAAGTCTGAAAACGCTTTAACAATTAGTCGCATGCATGATTAAGGGCTTGACTGGTTCAAATGCAGCGTTTATGGTTGTGGGAGATTGCGAAAGCGGATGGTTTGCGGTTTCGAGCGTAATTAAGAGTTTTAAATGATTGGTTTAAAATTTTAAAATGTGTACGTTTGCGGAAGTTTTACGAGTGACTGACCAGCGAGTACAATAATAATTAAAACATAATACATGTAATATATAATTCTATAAATGTTTAAAAACACTAACAACTTTATTAAACTTGATTTATAATTAAAAATCATAAAAAATACTAAAATAGGTATTTCAAAAACAAATAAATTTCATATCTAAATATTTATTACTTTATGCATTTGAGATTATACCTAAAATTTCATCAAGTAATGTGATAAATGACAAAACATATGCTTTAGATTGTAGTCTGTAACATCCGCGAACCAATTTTTGTGGTTTTGGTGTGGGTTTCGATCGACACCCTTGGTGTATCGATCGACACCATGATTTTCGGTTTGGTCGGGTTTGTTTTAATTGCTATTTGGTTCGGTTTGGTTCAATTAGAACCCTAATCGTGTTTATAAGTGACTAACGACGAATTAAGGGTTTTGGGGAGTTTCATTGTCGCCGTTGAGTGAGAAAAGAGAGAAAAAGGAGAGAAAACGTTTCTGTGAATTCTGGGCTTGTATTGGTGTTTTGGGAGAGATCTGAGGCTGTAGAAGAGGTAGCTGTTGCTGGGAACGAAGGAGAAGCTCTGGAGGTGTTGATTCCATCGTTTTCCCAACCCAATCTTTCTGTTTTTGAGGTGAGTGCTTGACCATGGTTGATCTAAGCATGAGATCTCTTTTGTTTGGCTGTTCTTTGTCTATTTGTGTGTGTTTGCTTGCTTGGGTGTGTTGTTTTCGAGTTTCCTATAGATTTGTGTGTCATTTGGGTGAGTTTGGGGACGAAATCGGAATGATTGGAATCGGGATTCGACGTTTCGTGTTCGTGCAGTTCGCGTCTGCAGGTATGGCATCGATCGATACCGTTCGAGCATCGGTCGACACCGTTTGTGTCGGCATCGGTCGACACCGTTCAAGCATCGGTCGACACCATGGTTCCTAGCATCGATCGACACCGGCTTAGTGTTGGTCGACACCGGTTCTCATCCGAGACTGATTTTCCTGGTTTGATGTATTGTTGTGTGTTGTTTGTTCTGCTTAAACTTGAGGGTCTCAAATGCTTGTGTGTATAACCTAGTAGATGGGAGGACGGCCTCACTAAGTATTTATGATAATACTTACGCATCTCAATTGTTGTTTGTGGTGTGCAGGTATGTGACGTGGAATCATGGCGATGAGGAGGAGGATGATCTAGGGTCTCGTTTGTGTGATATTGGATTATTGATATGTTGTTGGAACCTTGGTTAGTGTTATGTTAGGTTTCTGGATAGAATGGTTTAGAAATGTTATTGTATTGGTTTTGTATTATTGATATGTTTCCGCTGTGCATGTTATTGGATGTTGGTTTATTTTTTGGTGTGAATATTGGATGTTGGTTTATTAGTGGTTGGTTAGTGTGTGTGGGTTGGTTTGTTTAATTAAGTGGTATGAGATGCTTAATTTATTTGTATTTATTATTAAAAAAAAAGGGGTCGGGTTGTTTCAAGATCTTCTGTAGATGATTTGTCTGTGTTTTATAGAGTTTTACCTGTAGTTCTTACAGTAGTTTTGAGTCTTTTATTGAGTCAAAGTGTGCTTTTAGAGTATTTTAGTCCTTGAGTCTTTACAGATTTTAGGCTGCTCGGGAAGGAAACTGAAAGTTTTGGGATGAAAGCATGCATTTGGAACTAATATGGTGAAGATTGATCAGTCTAACGAGCAGATGGAGCAGACGCATAAGATGCACTTAGGATCGGCCGGTCTCACTTGGTATCGACCGGTCTCGTACCCAAAGCAACTTTTCATTTTTCGTTTTAAACCGACTTTTAGGGTTTTATTTAGTATTTAGGTTAGAGGCTCGGCCTCCAAAGATATATGTTTTATTCTACGCAGCTTTTGAGCACTTGTAAGCTTGGAGAGATTTATTCCTACTCTTGACCTTGATTTGGAAAAGAATTCTGAACCTTTTAATATATTCTTTTGTAATTCAATTATGTTTTCTTCATCATTGATTTGTTGTTCTTGTTTCTTCATGTCTGAGTAGTTTTTCAGTTGGGTTTAAAATTTCAAAAGGGATTTATGATTTAACTGATGTAGGTGTGTTAGATTTGGGATTGATTATATTGTTCTTCATCTATTGTTTTTTTACCGCTGAAACTAGACTAGCTACCTAATTTTAATCATAGGTTTAATTCATCGGGGCACCAAAATTTTATTGAGTTGCTTGAAAAGAACATAGGTGAGCAAGGTGATCCTAAGCCAACGAGAGTTGAAGTTAGGCACTTTGTGAACAAATCAAAATTGAACTTGTTAATGCTTGCTTGGTTTGCTAGATTCAAACGAGAGTTTAGGGTCTAGTTAATTCATTGTTTAGATGGCTAACGCTGCGAGAGTGGGTTAGCTTTACAACTGTGATTTGAGTTTGAGAACGGTGTTTAATGCATTTTTATCTAATTATCCCAAATTCATTATCATATTTCCTGATTTGTGCCTTATGTATTTCCATTGATTTAAACCACTTGCTTTGATCAGTTTTTGTTAGTTACTTCATTCACAAACTTTTCCATTGTCTAGCTATATTAAATCTTCATAATTTTATAGTGTAATTGCTTGGTCTCTGAAGATTCGATCCTAAAGTGTTACAACAATACCACTAATCGTGGTTGAGTAAACATTAGGTTATTAATTGAGCTCTGATCTTTAGATCTCATACACTAAATAAGTTCCTCACATTGAACCTGAAGGCCACAATTTATTATTTATGAAAGACCAATGTTCTTGATATTTGAAAGAGACATATTTTTAATTTTCTTGATTCTCACGTAACGATTTTGTTATGCAGTTTCGTGGGGCTACAATTGCATTCGTATGAATGAACAAGCAAGACCTAAAAGGTAATTTGTTTTAATATTCTTAACAAAAAACGTTTTCTTAAAATTCTGATGAAATGTTATATTTATTTAGACTTCAGAGTTTCCTTTTTTTTAAAAAAAAAATTCTGATGAAATTTTACATATTTGATGAAATATTATTTTTTATGTTTTCTTTTCTTTTCATTTAGAGTTTCTCCACTTTGATGTACTCGACAAATAAGGCCAACTTAAGAAGAACTGAAGGAGATACTTTTCTCATCCTCTTTCATCTTGTTCCCAAAATCTAATCTCCTCGTATCTGTATTTCATGTTCTCTTATCTTTAGTAGGTAAAATTGTTAGGTAAAAGGATATAAGAAAAAAAATTCAGTATTGTAGTATTATTTTTTTATTCTTTGGTTACAGGGAAAAATTTCAATTATAATCGTCCGAAACTGTAAACGCTCAGCGGAAAAACAACTTTTAAAATTTAATGGTTTCAAACGGTTGAAAGCAATTATGAACGATTTGTGTAATTAACACCAATTGCTAGCAAACGCTGCGCTAGTAATCACTACCATCCACAAATGCAGCATTTGCAGGAGCTAACGGAAGAACTAGCCCTGGGCGTTCGGTTCAACCGGATTATTCGGATCGGGTTGTTCGGTTTAAGAGAAATTTGAGTTTCGAAAAATTTCACCGAATAAATCCGAAATAAAATTCGGTTCGGATCGGTTCGGAAGTCGGTTTATTCGGGGTCGGTTTTAGCGATTTAAATATATTCCGAAAAAAACCAATTTTTTTTTCTATTTCGGTTAATTTAATCGAAATACACCAAAAAAAAAAATATGGGCTTAAATAAATTATATTTACAAAACCAATAATGGACCTAACTTAATTTAACATTTGGGTCTTTTTACAAACTCAAACCCATCAAAAAAATTAGGGTTTTACAAACACGGAGACGATGGCTGCCATGTCGCCATCGCCGCTACTTTGACGATCTGATGGAGCGTGGCCGTTTCCGTTGCAGTCGTAGATCTATAGACAACTTTTTGAATTACGTCGGCACTAAAAACCTCCACCAAATCTATGACTGCTCTACATTCGCTGCCATTGCTCTCTCCAAGCCACCAGATCTATTACATAACAATTTCCAAAACATCAAAAGACTCCGATTAACGAGAAATAAAAATCAAAACTGTTTACAAGCATCAAAATGTCAAGATAATTAGTTATTAATAAAGAGAAAGAATTACTAGTTAAATCTGAAAATTGCAATTAGAGAATCAAGGAGGAAGAACTTGTGGAACCATCTCAACGAGAGAAGATAAGAAGAAGGTAAGAAGAAGACAAGCAACGAGGTGAGGAAGAAGACAAGCAACGAGGTGGGAAAGAAGAAGAAGAAGAAAATTTATGTAAAGAAAAAGAAGGTGAAGGAGAAGAGAGGAGAACGAGAGAAGAAGAAACAAGAGATATAATTTTAGGGTTTTTGTATTTATACCGTGTTCCTTAAACTGAAAAAAACGATCGGTTTTGATATGCCGAACCGAAGAAACCGAAAACCGAAATTAATTTATAATTTCGCTGATTGGTTTAGAATAGTAAATCGGTTAGTCGAAAAACCGAAATTTTCGGTTTGTTTGGTTCGGTTTAAACGGTTTCCACCGATTGCCCAGGCTAGGAAGAACTAATCAATACTTAAAATGATTTAATGATCATATACAGCCAAGAACAAATAAAAATAATTATTCTTTTACTACTCTATTCAATTTGGTTGTTTGCGTGGAGGCCCACATCATATAAAATGCTGTAGATTCTTTCCTCATTATCCATAAAAATGGTAAATATAACAATAACCTGATACTTTTATTGGATGCCAGTCTAATTCTGGAAATTTTCTAATTTATATAAACAAGATTTACAGCAGGCCCACAATTCTTATGGTCCAAACTTGATCTGTTTGTACTTTGTATCTTAACATGATCTAGTTCGGATTTCTTTTTTTTTTGTTATTTTTTTGTCTAAAGCTTAATAATTGATTTTTGATTAGAATGAGACTCTTTACATTGTAGTTTATTATATTCAGTGTGTGTCATATCTATTCCTTTACAGAGTCCTAATTACTATTAGACTTTTGTAATTTTTATAACGTATTCTTAAAATTATACATTATACATTGAGAGAAATATTTAAAATACCACATTGTCAAGTTTTTGTTATTAAACTATTATGATTTTAATGTCCACAAATACTACCAAGTTAGTTTTCAAAATTACCACAATTTATTTTAAGTTCAGAATTTAAATTTTAGATTCAGGTTAACTATAATTGATTTACGGTATAGATTTTTTTAGTTTTGAAAGTAGAAAGATTCATTTTAATTTTATAGTATTATTGGGAAACTAAAAGTTTTATGTTATTTTTTGAAACATGATAAAAAAAAATTTCGGAAAATTGAAATGTGTTAACGTTATTTCAAAAATTGTCTTTAAGATATTACTATTTTTTTGTTTCGGTATGTAAATCACGATGGTGCGGACTGAGACAGTGGGACTTAGGATTAATGTTTTCATGTAGTAAAAAAAATTAAACTGCTCTATGTCATACGAAGTACGAATGTGTGGTGGTACAACTATGATCAGGACGTAAGTTTCTTTTAGACTATGATTAGGAAGATAAGTTTCTTTATAGTCTATAAACCTAATATTCAGTGGAAAACAAAATTACACCATTAGAGCAACATTTTGGGTTTAAAACAAACAACAGATAGCTCTAAGAAATTTTGAATCTGCAACAAAGTGTTTTAACTTCTTCTTTTTCCAGACAGCTATAAGAAACTATCAACCTGATGTTCTTTATTTTTAATATCAAAGAATTATTATTTTGTTTCCATTTTAACAACCCGTTCTTACGTTGTTTTTTGTATGATTTCTCATCAACTTAAATATCCATGCAGAAAACATCATTAAACTAATTAGTGATATAGGAAGAGTCCTTTCTTCAACTAACTATATTTGAAATTATAAAGCATAACTTTTTTGCATGACATATAAAATCAAATTTTCACTAATTATATAAATTATCAATAGATAAAATAGCCGAATGTCTCGATTGATCTTATAACATAATTCAACGAAGAAGAGCGTTCTACTAATTGTGAATGATTAAATACTATGGTGTTAAAGAAATTACAGTTGTAATTTAAACAAATTTTGGAAAAGAATCTGTGATTTTTTTTTTTGTCTCACAAAATCGATGTTTTTACACTTTTAGTTAATTCATATTAATTTTTTGTAAATTTCAAGAAGTGATCATTAAAAATTTAAATTCTCAATAGTCATGGTTTATAAATATATAATACTTTTTAGTAGAAAAACAATAATACATTTAATTTGTGTGAAATTCCTCAAACATCAATCTTTAGGGAATTAAGAATAGTTAAAACGTTAATCAATAAAAATGAAGAAGGAATGATTAAAAGCTCTCGAGAAAAGAATGTATATGAGAGCAAGGTTATTTTGATGACAATGAGGACTACGTTCTCTACTTTTTAGGTCACAAGAGTTTCAACTTTATACCATAACCATAAGCCATTTCAAACATAATAAGTACAAACATATCAAAAGCATTAACCATCAACAATAACAAGAAAGGATTATCAAACATGGACTTGACAATCACTAATTGTAACTAGAAAAGCAATGAGTAACTAAGGCTTCGTTTAATATTCATAAAGACACATGGCTATATGTTGTATAAGTCATTACTAGACACGATTCTCGAAGAAGACCTAAAAGGAAACTTCATAAAAAGGAAACCTCTTATATCTATTCTAGAAAACTTATTACACTCAACTTGTAATAACAATTACAATGACCCAAAAAGTCACGACAGATTTTGCAAAGTGAACTACCTTTTCTTGTTAGGTTTTTGGAAATCTCCTACCTTGACATCTTGAAATTTCTGTTTAGCTTCCTATATGTGCATCCTTTTGAAATTATGAACGGGAACTTTTGCGTTTAGATGATTCACCAATCTCAAAACATCTTCGAATTAAAGAGAGTTCACTTCAGAATTTGGAATAACATTAGCGTTTGCTGACAATTGTTTTATTTCTAAAGCTGATTCTGGAATTGGACTGTAAAATGTTGAATTTCCTCTAGACATGTTGCAAGAAAGTAAGGAAATGCAGCTGCGAGTTCTTCCGAATTAAGAGGAGGAGTTTCTAGCCTTGGGAATTGAGATAACGATGCTGGAAAATAGTCATCAGAAACTTGAAATTGAGATTAAAGATCAGATCTTTTAAGTTTATCATCAATTCTTAATCATACGTGACTACTTTGTCAATGTATTCTTTTTTTTTTGGATCTATTTGGCCATATTTATTTCACTTATCAAACCAACCGTTCCAATATTAAATGAACATAGGACAAGTAAATTACAACTAAAATAAACGAAAGGTTGCTTAAATATTTTTCCGAAGATGATGCCGTACTACAACTAACAAACTAAGGGTTGCTTAAAACATGAGGTACGCAAATATGATACAGCAACAAAAAGAAGAACCAAATAAAAATCTGAGAAGTTCGTAAGACGAGTAGATAAAAAATTACATACGTGAGTTGGCATAACATGTGTATTGTGTATCGTTAAATTTTTTGCCTATTAACTAATACAGTACGTCATATTGAATTTCCATCTAAACTGGATTATTCATTTAATCCCTCGCGGTTCACGAGATAATAATATATTTCAAGATAATACTTCAACATGTTCGTCCATGTGCCCATAAATACCCATGCAAAATCCCAAACTGGATAACTTCACCAATCATTAATTACTTTACTCTCAGGTCAGCTCTCTCATCATCTCCCTTCCCCTCTCTATCATATAATCGTAGTTTGTATAGCATCTTGTTAATTATGTTCAGAGTTACAGGTTAACATTTCGTAAGACTAGATTGCTAGCAAAAGAGATGGCAAACAAGGTGGAAGCAGAAGTCAAGAAGATCGTTGACTTTGTCGGAGACAGTCTTCATTCTCTGGTGCTCACTTTACTCCGTTGACTCCAGCTACAAAAAGCTGGAAGCACAGGGTGGTGCGATGGGAGATTTATGGGATGATGGTGCTCACCAGGATGTTCGAAAAGTATATGTAGGGAAGGCCCAAACTGGTATAGCATTCGTCAAGTTTGAGTATGCCAATGGTTCTAAAGTGGTTGTTGGAGGTGAACATGGAAAGAAGACTTTGCTAGGAGTTGATGAGGTACTAAATTTATCTATGTTGTGACTGGCCAAGAGGGTCTTTTGTTGATCAATTCTCGCATTGAAATTGTTTGTTTTCTCTTTGCAGTTTGAGATTGATGTTGATGACTACATCGTCTATGTGGAAGGTTACCGTCAGATAGTTAATGATATGCCCACAGAAATGATCACATTTCTTTCATTCAAGACATATAAAGGCAAAACCTCTCAGCCTATTGAAAGCAGACCGGGGACAAAGTTTGTGCTTCAGGGTGGAAAAATCGTTGGGTTTCACGGACGTTCGACCAACGACTTCCTATACGCCCTCGGGGCCTATGTTTCTTTGTCGTGCACTCCGAAATTGAGTGGAAAGTGGACAAAGGTATAATCTCTAAGGCCATGACTGTTTTACATTTGTATCTTCATTAATTTTATCTCACCATTATGGGAGCTAGTTCAATAATCAGAATCCCATTCTAATAATAATTAACAAATATTAATATTGAATAATTCTAAGGTGGAGCAAAAAGGAGAAGGTCCAGGCCTAAGATGCTCGCATGGCATAGCACAAGTAGGTAACAAGATTTACGCCTTTGGTGGGGAGTTCACACCAAATCAGCCCATCGACAAATATCTTTACGTCTTTGACCTCAAGACCCATACTTGGTCCATTTGTCCAGCCACGGGAGACGTTCCTCACCTCTCTTGCTTAGGTGTTCGTATGGTTGCAGTAGGATCAACCCTCTATGTCTTCGGAGGCCGAGACGCTTCACGGAAATATAACGGTTTCTACTCATTTGACACGACTAAGAACGAGTGGAAATTGGTAACTCCGGTGGAAAGAGGTCCCACTCCTCGTAGTTTCCACTCGATGGCAGCCGATAAGAACAACGTTTACGTTTTCGGTGGAGTGAGTGCAACGGAGCGGATCAAGACACTAGACGCTTACAATATCGCTGATAAGAAGTGGGTGAAGTGTTCGACTCCAGGAGATAACTTTAGCATTAGAGGAGGAGCAGGACTGGAAGTGGTGCAAGGGAAGGTATGGGTTGTGTATGGATTCAACGGATGCGAATTGGATGACGTGCATTACTATGATCCTGTTCAAGACAAGTGGACACAAGTGGAAACATTTGGTGAGAAGCCTTCAGTAAGGAGTGTATTCGCTAGTGCGGCTGTTGGGAAACACATTCTGTTGTTTGGAGGTGAGGTTGCGATGGACCCACAAGGTCACGCTGGTCCAGGTCAACTGGCCGATGGGACTTTTGCGCTGAACACAGAGACGTTACAGTGGGAGAGGGTGGATAAGTTTTGTGAGGAGGGGGAGACTCCGAGTAGCAGAGGATGGACAGCCTCCACAATTGGAACCATTCGTGGTAAGAAAGGACTGGTGATGCATGCTGGGAAAGCTCCAACCAATGACCGGTTTGATGATCTCTTCTTTTTCGGAATTGAATCTTATCATGCTTAATTAAACCGCTGTTTGATGATGTTCGTCTGTGATTGTGTGTGTGTTTGTGTGTGGTGTGCAATAAGTAAGGGTCGATCGAGACCGGTTTCATACGATCATTTGTCAGCTTTTCAGTTTCCTTCTATATATTTGTTTCATGTGTTTTCTAATAAGATGTTTGTTTCATGTTACATTTTTATCCAATAAATTGCTTATGTTCTTTTTTAAAAAAATCGCGAGATTTAGTTTCAAAAGTAAAAGAAAAAAATCGTGAGTTAAAAAAAAATAAATCCAAATTCAAAATGAATAACGCTGATTGCGTTGAAAACTTTTTTTTCTGTTAAAAAATTAAATACCTTTCAAAATGTGCTGAAAATTTTGAAATGCGTTTACTCTTATAGTCCCATGCATGGTTCATAATCATCATATGATTGATTCATAAAAGAAATCAATTGTATATACGAAACCTATAGCTAATCAAAGGCAGTTGTGGAGGAGATAAATCGACGTAAAACATTTCAAAAGAATAAGTTGGACCAACCCATCTGCTTGTAGACTTGTAGAAAAAGTTGATTGTGTCGAGAGGCTCACATCATAAAAATTGGGGCCCCCATGATAGAATATAGGGGTATTTTGTTTAAGTTCATAGCTAATATCTTGTTAATATTGTTCATTGTATCTCGAGGATATTGACCTGACGGTAACCTCGATGTGTATTTAATCTCTGTGAATACAATCATCCTCGTCAAGGGAGATTTCATAACTTTTATAGTATCAAAGCTTGTTCGCTCTTGATAACCTTAGCTTCCGTCTCTCTCCTTCTTCTCTTTCTTTTCTTCCTTCTCTCTGTTTTTCACTTTCCGGTTATGGCTGCTCCTCAAGGTCAGTATGAGCGAGCATTTGGTGTCACAAACATCAAATCTCACATTCCGCTCATCCTAGACCTTGACGATCATAATAATGACGCTTGGAGGGAGCTTTTCTAACTCATTGCCTAACTTTGATGTTCTTGGACACATCGACGGAACTCTACTTCCGGCAAATGCAAATGATGCAGCTTGGCACAAGCGAGATGGCTTGGTCAAACTCTGGATTTACGGGACCCTGGCACCAGATCTATTTCGTTCTCTTTCAAAACTGGTGGGACATCTCGTGACATTTGGCTCCGTGTTGAAAACCAGTTTCGCAACAACAAGGAAGCAAGGGCGATTCAGCTGGACAATGAGCTTCGTACTATGACCATCGGTGATCGTTCGATTCAGGAGTACTGTCAGAAGATTAAATCCCTCGCTGATCTCCTCACCAATGTCGACGCCCCTGTGAATGAACGACATTTGGTCATGTACCTGCTCAATGTGCTTAATGAGAATTTGATTACATAATCAATGTAATCAAACACAAGGAACCATTCCCTACCTTTGATGTGGCAAAATCAATGCTGGAACTTGAGGAATCTCGCCTTAAAAAATCCCAACGACTCACATCCACGCACACGGATCATTCCTCGTCAACCACAGTTCTCACTGTCTCAATACCAACTCCTTCGGAAACTCGAACTTCATCACCAACATTTCAACGTCAACAGTACGGCAACAACAGAGGAAATCGACGGTACAATCGATCGAGAGGAGGAGGACGACACAATAATCATACGAGGCCGACTTACCCGAATTGGGCTGCACCTCCATTTTGGCAAGGCCCGTTCCCTTCTTGGCCCAACTACTATGGGCAATGGCCACAACAACAATTTCGACCCTCTTTCACGACCTCTCCGGCTCCGTCGTATCAGCAAGCACATCTTACTGAAATTTCTCATGCGTCTCCGATGACAGCAAGCATCGCGGATCCGAATGCTTACCAGTGGATAATGGATACAGGAGCGACAGCTCATCTCACCTCCTCGCCAGGTAATCTCCACTCTAATGTTAGTCATAACACTAATCAATCAGTCATAGTAGCAAACGGTTCCAAAATTCCGGTCACGTGTATGGGTTCCTCTTCCATTAAAGCCTTTCCCGTCCTCTCAACCTCAAAATGTGCTTGTAACACCCCAAATTGTCAAAACCTTATTTCTGTTCGAAAATTTACAACTGACAATTGGTGTACGGTTGAATTTGATCCTTTTGGGTTTTCTGTGAAGGACCTTCCAACTCGGAAGATTCTGCTCCGTTGTGACAGCCAAGGAGACTTATATCCTCTTCCAGCATCCCTCAATAAAACTATGCCCACCTCTACTGCTCTTCTTGGCGTCCACACCCTCTCTATGGCACAAACGTTAGCTCACACTCAATCGGCTTCTCTTGATACCAATCTTTCTAAGTCTTTTGGTTTTTGTAATAAAAACAGTTGTCTCAATCTTTGAACCTTGTCATTTGGGAAACAAATAAATTGCCGTTTGATAAATCTCTTTCCACTGTTTCTAAGCCGTTTGAAATCATACACTCGGACGTATGGACCTCCCCTGTCTCTAGTATAAGTGGGATCAATATTATGTTTTATTTCTTGATGCCTTCACACATCATCTTTGGGTGTATCCACTTCGGAGAAAGAGTGAAGTCTTCTCCAAGTTCAAACACTTTTCAATTTGATAAAAATCAATTCAATGCCTTCATTCAAAGTTTCCAGTGTGACAATGGTGGTGAGTATAATAACAAACATTTTCACGATATGTTTGACAAAAATGGCATAATAGTGTGGTTCTCATGTCCTCACACCTCTCAACAAAACGGTAAAGCTAAGCGAATGATCCGCACTATCAACAATGCCATTCGAGCTCTTCTCTTCCAGGCTCGTTTACCACCATGCTACTGGGTAGAAGCTTTGAATGTTGCAGTTCATGTCTTAAACATTCTCCCCTCTACCGCAATTCAAAACAAAATACCTTTCACTTTGCTTTACAACAAACCTCCTTCATATGATCACCTCAGGTTTTTCGGGTGCCTTTGTTTCCCTTCTTTGAATCATAACAATCTCTCCAAGCTCTCTGCAAGATCAACCCCATGCCTTTTCCTTGGCTACCCTTCTCAACACAGGGGATATCGCTGCATGGATTTAAAACAAGAAAATAATTATCTCTCGACATGTGATGTTTGACGAGAGTAAATATCCAGCAGCCGATCACCAACATCATCATCCCTCCACTTACACTATCCTTGATGTTGTTGATGATACCCCGGTTTTCAAAGCTATCCTCGAAACACCAATTCATCACGAAACACCTCCACCAGTTCCTCCTACACAAACAGCCACCACTTCAAAACAACCAATCCCACGCATACAATGACCACCATATCAAAATCGGGCATAGCTAAACCAAAACCAGTTCTGTCTCTTAACATCGCCACAAAATCACCACTTCCAAAAGGCCACAACCAAGCCCTTAACGACCCAAATTGGAATCCTGCTATGACTGATGAATATGGTGCTATGGTTAAGACTAGAAGTTGGAATTTGGTTCCTAGACCTCCTAGAGTCAATATTGTTCGATCAATGTGGCTTTATAAACACAAATACGATGAGAATGGTGAGTTAACTCGTCACAAAGCGAGACTTGTAGCGAATGGCAAATCACAAGAACAAGGTGTTGACTTCGATGAGACTTTCAGTCCAGTTGTGAAACCTGCAACAATAAGAGCTGTATTGGATGTTGCTGTTGCTTTGGACTGGCCTATGCATCAGTTGGATGTAAAGAATGCTTTTCTACAGGGAGACTTGAATGAAACCGTGTATATGCATCAACCACCAGGTTTTGTCAGCAAAGATTTCCCTCATCACGTTTGCAAGCTCAACAAGGCCATTTATGGCCTAAAGCAAGCTCCTAGGGCTTGGAACTCTCGTTTACAAAATATTTACCAAGCTAGGATTTGTAATGAGCAAAGCAGAGAACTCCCTGTTCGTTTTACAAGAATGGTACAAACCTAGCTTATCTCCTGCTTTATGTTGATGATATAATGCTCACGGCTTCTTCTTCATCACTACTAAAGCGGGTGATTGACAAGTTAAAAAGAAGAATTTCCAATGTCAGATGAGGGTAGACTTCGACACTTTCTGGGGATTAAGGTTGACTACAAAAACGAGGTATGTTCTTAAGTCAGCCGAGTTATGCACATGATATCATCAAACGTGCCGGAATGACTGAGTGCAAGCCTTGCACGACTCGGTGGATCTTCAATCAAAGCTCTCAGCTACTGTTGGGGAACCAATCCTAGATCCAACAACCTACAGAAGCTTGGCTGGAGCTCTGCAGTATCTCACATTCACTCGCCCTGATATCGCCTATGCGGTACACCAAATACGCCTATATATGCACGATCTGCGTGTTCCACACATGAATGCACTGAAACGTATCATCCGCTACTTGCAAGGGACAGTGAAACATGGTTTACAACTAGTGAAAGGAGACGTTACAATTCTAACAGCTTATACTGATGCAGACTGGGCCGGTTGCCCTGACACTAGAAGGTCCACATCAGGCTACTGCGTTTTTCTTGGCTCCAACATTGTATCGTGGTCCGCTAAACGGCAACAAACGGTTTCTCGGTCTAGCTCGGAGGCAGAGTACAAGGGCGTAGCGAATGTTGTAGCAGAACTCACCTGGATCCGTAATCTGCTTCGCGAACTTCACTTACCTCTGCGCAAGGCGTCCCTTGTTTATTGCGACAACATCGGCTCAGTCTACATGGCAAACAATCCCGTTCAACATCAGAGGACAAAACATATAGAGCTCGATATACACTTTGTCCGCGAGAAGATAGCTATTGGCGAAGTAAAAGTAGTACATGTACCTTGCTCACTTCAATATGCGGACATCTTCACTAAAGGCTTACCAACATGTCTCTTCAATGAGTTTCGCGCCAGTTTAACCATCCGGAGTCCTGAAGCTTCAACTGAGGGAGGGTGATAGAATATAGGGATATTCTGTTTAAGTTCATAGCTAATATCTTGTTAATATTGTTCATTGTATCCCGAGGATATCGGACCTGACGGTAACCTCGATGTGTATTTAATCTGTGTGATACAATCATCCTCGTCAAGGAGATTTCATAACTTTCACCCCATTCCTTATAATTTCTTAAATATTTGGTTAGAGATGTTCAATAATACTATAATTCAATATATATGTTTTTCTACACTATTCTCTGAATTTCTCTGTATTTTCCCCAATGATTATTCTTATTTTTTTCACATAATCATAAGGGAAAATGTACATTTGTACACGTGAACGGTACAAATTAAAACTATTTATTTTACTCAAAAGTCAAAACGTTTGAACGTAATAAAACGTTTTGAAAGTGCTTAAGATCATGCAAATTGTAAAGTATTTTCGAATAAAGAAGGCTTCGTAATTTTCTCTAAGAATTTTTTCTAAAACTAACTATGATACCTCTTGTTTTCAATTAGAAATTCAATACTGCTTACAGTAGAGATGGCTAGATCCATATGATCCGGTTCTTGTTACTAGATTGCAGGATACAAAAATTGTATTATATTTATATAACTACTATTTGACTCTATTCAATGATTTATATTGGTATTGTCTTATATAGTGTTTCAGATCCATGTTCAATTATTCATACAATAATTACCAATCGTCAACAATTAGACTCCTATTTAAAGGTCACTAATTCCACAATTCAAACTTATAAAATTGCAACTTGAACCCTTTCCTATTAATTATTCGTGCATAATATATAGATATAGTGAGAATTTTTAATAATATAATTGATATCTCTTTTTTTCTCTATTTATAACAGTTGGTTAATACTCTCTCTGTAAATTTTATAATATATGATGTATGATGCTAATCCTATATGCCATAATTTAAAGTTTCAAACTAAAGTATTAACGTATACATTACTATTTAAAATACACAGTTATTCTTTCCTGGACCCATGATAAGATCGTCTTTCTCAAAATAAAAAACCTGCGTAACACTTTATCTTAGGTTGTGACCAAATAAGAAGAAAAAAAACTCGACTTTACAATATAAAAATATTATTTGAAATTTATAAGAATATTATTGGTTAAGAATATTTGAGAGTTATAGGCTTATAGCTTTTTTGAAAAATATTTTAATATTCCTCGTGGAACACGAAACTATAGATTAATATTATTTAGGATTGTAGTAATTAATTTATAGTGTATATGCGGATCTAAGAGATGAATAAATATCTTAAGGAGTATTATTTAAATAATTTATTGGTCAATTATGTTGGCTTATTCGAAGAGGTTAATAAATTGACACTTCAATCCACTTGAATAGATCACTAATCACCGTCTACTCTCTCTTTGAAGGCCAGCTCTCTTTTTCCTCTGTATCTCTTACTCTTGTGATAATACTATAATTTTCTAAATTTTTAGCTAATAGTTGAAGTTAACATTTGTTTTTGCAGTAACTCGTAATATTAATAAAAAAGCAAAAAAAGATGGCTCAAAAGGTGGAAGCACAAGGAGGGAAAGGAGGCAACCAATGGGACGATGGATCCGGACATGATGCCGTGACCAAGATTCAGGTCGGAGCAGGTGGACTCGGCATTCAATACGTTTCAGTTTCATATGTCAAGAACGGACAAACTGAAGAAGCTCCTCTTCGCGGTATTAAAGGCCGTGTTATCCCAGCTGATCCGGTTTCTTATACCTTTTCCTTCCCCATTGGCATTTTTTAATTTTATTATATTTATAGTTTTTTTTTTTTTTGAGGTTATTGACATAATTGATCTTGATCTCTACAGTTTGTGATCAACCATCCAGAGGATACTTGGTTTCTGTAGAAGGTTGTATAACCCTGAAGGTCTTATTCAAGGTTAAGTTCAAATCTAACAAGAAACTTCTGATGTCATTGGATACGATGATGGTACTCATTCACTCTCCAAGTTCAAGACAAGAAGATCATTGGCTTTCATGGGTTTGCCGGAGACAGTCTTCATTCTCTTGGGCTTACTTTTCCCCGTTGACTACTTCAACCCCACTGACTTCTGCTAAGAAGCTCCCTGCACTTGTAGTGATGAAGGAACTGCATGGGACGATGGTGCTCACCATGGTGTTAGAAGGTGTATATAGGTCAAGGCCAAGATGGTGTGTCAGCCGTTAAGTTTGAGTATGCCAATGGTTCTGAAGTGGTTGTTGGAGCTGAACGTGGAAAGATGACTCTACTCGGATTCGAAGAGGTACTAATAGATTGCATTTTTATATTAAAGTTCATGGACTAACTAAACGGTCAGAGCGTTAAACCCATTAAAATGCAACCTAAACAGGCCTATCTATTTCAAACCCATTTACTTATATTCTCTATCGTCGTAAAGTCAGATTGGTTTCGATCAGCCAATACTACATTCTTTATATATATATATATATATATACATTCTTTACTTATACTACAATATATATATATATTGTCCTTTCTGTAGTTTGATATTGATCATCCAAGTGAATACATCACGGCGGTGGAGGGCACCTGCGATAGAATCTTTGGAAGTACCTCTGCGGTTATTACCATGCTTAAGTTCAAGACTAATAAGCGAACATCTAATCCTTTTGGGCTTGATGCTGGCGTAACCATTCGTACTCAAAGAGGAACCACAAGTTTGTTGGGTTCCATGGAAAAGCCAATGAGGTGCTTCATCAATTTGGAGGCCATGTCGTCCCATCACCAACTGATCATGACATCTTTCTTTTGAATTCCATCTAATAAATATCAGATCTCTTAATTCTGTCTTCTAAACATGTCATTGGAGTCTCTTAAGTCTCGCGGTGGCCTTTGATAAGCTGTTCTTCTTATGATATTTCTCTTTGAATTTGCGCAAGTGATGTGAATGTTACGGTGTGTTTTGTTTTCCGTTGGTTTGTAAATTCAATTCGTAAACATTAAAATGGAAGGTTTTCTGCCAAAAAAGTAAGATTGGCAACACATCATAAAAATTATGTAACATTGGTTCTGGTATAAGCATTCAAGGGGAGAAGTTTTTTTTTTTTTTGTGTTTCCTATTGAGAAGTTAAATTACATAATAGGATAGAATAATAAAATTACCACTTGCCCACTTGGGATGGTTTGTTTGTTTGTGAATTCATGTTTCGTAAAGAATGGGTTTATATGTTTTTTTTATTGCCTCTAGCAGTTTTTATAAGAAAACCTAAATCTGATCATCTAGATCTTGAATTACACGCGTTGCCGCATTGAAACACAGCGCATGTCAACGATTTTTTTGGTCGACGTACACGTAACTTTAAAGTT
>JALLKC010000181.1:0-24892 GCA_024034495.1 Camelina laxa | reverse complement strand
CTATACACAACTTGTTTTTACACTTAGGGTAAAGTAACATCATTTGCTTGGTCCTTGATCATTTCTTTATCCAACTACTGCAGCTCATTGGGTCAATTATTATTTAAACAGATTGATGGGAGAATGCTGGGATGCGAAACTTTTGTTAGCCAACATTTTCTGAGATCATAGTTGCGATTGGACAAGATCTTTGTACACTGTTCAAAACAGGGGCTGGAAAGATACATTCAAGGTCCCTTGGTATAAAGCTTTCTCCCTTAACAACTCCTATTATCATTGATGTTTTTGCATTCTATTTCACCATAGCTAAGCCAAAATTCTTCTAAAATCGTGTTTTGTTTCGTACCCACTATAGAGCCTAGCTCTTACATATACCATGACTTTGTTTCTCAATCAAATGGATGATTTCTCAGGAGATAATACAAAAGACCAGGAGAGGTTTGACTCAGAAACACGAGGAACATAGCAATTCAAGAGCTCTCTTCTCATGTTACTAAAACAATCGGTACAAAGTGTACAAAACGAAACGGCCCTCTCAGATTTGTTACTGTCTCATCGTGTAACAATGTATAATGTATACCGCGGAAAGTACTTCATTGAGCTATTAGACTTCTCTAATGCCACAGAACTGAGCGTTTTGAGATGAAATGTACAATATTTTTTATACAAGTAGCAAGAAAGCTCTTTATTCTAGTTATGTTTTAAAAACAAAGGTCTCTTCTTCTTAACAGGAATCACATATGGATTGTTTGCAGAGGACAACCAACGTAGACAACAGGAAATACTCAGAATATAACCGACAAAGAAGTCGTTATTAGGTAATCAACTAACAAACTGGCGACACATCTCAGTTTCAAATTATTAACTCAAAAGAGCGACAAACTCATCAATGTTCTTGTCGGAACTACCTCCTTCAGAGATAGCTTCACGAGCCAAAACCTTAAACTTCTCAGCATATTTCCTCATCTCTTTCCCTTTCTCTCCTTCCATGACCTCAACAATGCATCTACCAATCTCTTCCTTACTTAAAACCCTTCTTCGTCGGCCTTCACTCTGACCCCAATCTTCCACACATCCTCTATAAACTTAGCATTTGTGGGCTGATCCGTCCACTGAGGCATTCCCACCATTGGAACCCCTAAGCACAGTGCCTCTAATGTTGAGTTCCATCCGCAATGTGACACGAAACACCCGATTGATTCATGTGCTAAAAACTTTAGCTGAGGAAACCACTTAGCAAAAAGTCCACAGTCTTTCTCCTCCGCCTCTTCGATAAAACCAGAGGGTAGTTTACTTCTCTCGGATTCTCTAACGGACCACAAGAAGTGATATCCAGTTTGTTTTATCGCCATTGCGGTTTCCTTCATCTGTTTATCGCTCAAAGCCACCAATGTCCCGAACGCCACGTAAACCACCGACTTCGCCGGCCTGTTCCCCAACCAATTCAAAACAGACTCATCTGGCTCTGTCTTAGAGTACTGGAGTTCGTAATCTTTGTCTTCTGGCAACCGGTTATCCAAGTACTTCGACGGAACCACCGGTCCAATGTTCTTCACCGGCCACTGATCATTCATCCATTTCACTACCTGTCAAAGAAATAAAAGACTTTCCACAAAACTTTCCACCTTCTCAAACTCAACTACATGGCCAAAACGTACGATATCTAAATCATAACCTTACCTTAGGTTCAAGCTGATCAAAACTGTTGCAGAGAATGCAGTCAGCTCGCCGCAAATTAGAGAATTGCCTAACCACAAATTCATGTAAAAGAGGGTACGACCCTTTTTCGCAGGCAAACGACGGCAGATCATCTTGGCTTAACAATGGGAAACCTGGAAACGAAGCAAGGATTGGGTTCTCATGTCTATCAACGGGGACATCGTAGGTGCCTTCGTTGATGTGGTAGTAAACAAGACTAGCCAACCATGGTTGAGTGAAATAGGCCACAACGTATAGACCTAAGTCCTTGGCTACGTCCAATGCAAAGGGCATGAATGGATCATAGATCAGAGCTTTTGGAGGATTGGCCGACAACTTCGCACTGCATAGACAAAGATATATATGTACATATAAGAGTAGATTTATAACGTTTTGCATGTAATGTCATCAAAAAAGTTAAGAAACTGAAATTAATAGTACTAACAATAAGATTTTTTTTTACACGGGTATTGCATTATGTCTAAAGTATTTCAAATCCACTAAAAAAGCTTATAAACGTTGTAAATTGTAACTCTGGCTGAATTACTTTGTATAAACATTAAAATTGGTTGATACTTGATACATATAATCACTCTAAAGAGTTAGGTCATTTGTTTATACGCAAAAGAAGAAAGAAAACAAAAGTTGAGCATAAATTTATAATAATAATTGACAAATATAGTAATTATATGTCAGGGCATATAGAATAATTAAGGCTTTCAGAATTTTGACATAGCGGTAAATTCAGGATAGAGACTTTGATATAAATAAAATTATAAATTCGTAAATTACGTTTAAAATAATTAGGGACATATATATGTCATATTATATTGGAATTTTTTTTTTTTTTTCCCTTTCCCCAAACAGGGACATCGTTTAAAGGGTTACATTGAACATGAAAAAGAGATGTAACAAGCGAAAATATTGGAAATTTAATTATGTATACCTAGAGATGAAATCAGTGAGGCTACGAGAAGTAGAGTTGTTGAAACGGTCAAGATCTACGAACTTGGCGTGAGGGTGTTCATTTGGAAAGAAACCGTCGTGGATGGTGTGGACAGTAATGGAATAATCGTCGGAGGTGTAAGGTTCACGGTGGTCTTTGGAGGCGATGATGAGTGTGATGGTGAGGCCGTGTTTGGATAAGCGTTTAGCGAGTTGAATCATTGGGTTAATGTGACCTTGTAATGGATATGGAAAAAACAGTACGTGACGCTTTTGCTTCACTCATTCTTTTTTTTGGTAAATTTGTTCGGACCAAAGAAACAATATAGATGTTTGATATTTCTAATTTATGTGTCTCCGATGTAAGTTAAGTGGGTATAGTGTTATATAGAGTTTTCGTCTCAGAACTCCCTAAAACAATTCTGACAATCTCATAAGTCCCTCAATTTTTTTGCTTTTGTTTTTGATTTTTTTTTAAATCGAGAATGTGTTGTTTTACATTCTTGTCCAAAGAAAACTTAGATATTTACAAAAAATACCTGGGTAGTATCCACCCAAAAAACTGAATCGGATCTAAGACCCAAAATAAAAAAAAACTGAATCGGTTTTGTTTTAAACTGAAATTCGAATCGAGTGATTTGGGTGAAACTGTAGAACTAGGTTTTCTCGTTTTCATTCAATCAAACCAAAAATTGAGTAAGAAGATGGTGAAAACAAGGGGGGGTCGTCTGAGGAGGAGTGAGCGTTTGAAAGAGAAGAAGATCTCAGAAGGAGATGGTGGTTCGAAAGCAAAATCCGATTCGCCGGAAGTAGGTGTGTCGGGTTTGAGTCCGGCGATAGTAGGAGGAGAGAGAGCTTTGAGTACGGTGGCGGAAGAAAGTGAAAGTCGAGTTTCGGAGGAACCCAATCCGGTGGTCGGAAGAGAAAATGCGAACGAAGTAGAGAAAGCAAAATCCGCTACTCCGGAATCAAGTAATGAAGAAGAAGATGATGAAGAAGGAGGAGATAATGAGAGATCTACTTCTGTGGAATCAATCGATGGAGAAGAAGAAGGAAACAATGAAGAGGAAGAAGGAAACGATGAAGGGAAGAAGAAAAAGATGAAGTGGAAGAAGGAAACGATGAAGGGGAAGAAGAAAAAGATGAAGTGGAAGAAGAAAACGGTGAAGAAGGGAAGAAGAAGACGATGAGGGGAAGAAGAAAACAATGAAGGAGAAGAAAGTGAAGAAGGGAAGAAGAAGACGATGAAGGGAAGAAGAAAACAATGAAGGAGAAGAAAGTGAAGAAGGGGAAGAAGAAGACGATGAAGGGGAAGAAGAAAACAATGAAGGAGAAGAAGGTGAAGAAGGGAAGAAGAAAACGATGCAAGTGTAAGTACAACAAGTCTGTGCAACTATTGGGTGTAGAACTAGTAGAACTGGTGCAACTATCGGGTGTAGAACTAGTAGAACAGGTGCAACTATTGGGTGTAGAACTAGTACAAGTAGGTGGTGTAGAACTAGTAGAACTGGTACAACTAGTTGTTGTATAATTTTTTATAACTCATGTAAACCTGTTATTGTTGCAGGAATCAGAGGAAATAGAAGCGATGCAACCTTTAGGAATGCACTTCGAGCCTAGTCAGTACAACAAGAAAATCAAGCTATCGACAAGGTGTCATATTTTGAAACCTTGAAAACGCTGGATAATTTAGAGTATCCACTGACTCGTTCTGAGAGGGATTGGTTTGAGAAACATCCACAATTCAAGCACATTTTCCACATGCCAAGGAACCAAACCACAAGCTTATGGGAATGTGGTTGCTCTTACTTCGAACAGCTAAAATCGAAAAAAAGAAGGAAGCATGGTTTGTTGTGAATGGTGTTCCAATCCGGTATGGTCTGAGAGAACATGCTTTGATGTCTGGATTAGATTGTCGGAGCTATCCACTTGATTACAAGGAAGCCGGCGGTATCGAGTTTCGAAGGAAGTTTTTTTTACGAAAAAAAAAGATTACACTTGAAGATGTGAGGAGACAGCTAATGGTAATGCAACCAGATCGTACTCGTGATAGGTTGAAGATGGCGGTTCTCTACTTTTTAGGAAGCATCATTGCAGGCTATACAAAAGACTCGGGGAGAGATGCCATGGGTATTGATGATTTTGTTGTAAGCGCAGTGAATGATCTAGGTTTTTGTGTGTCTTTTCCTTGGGGGAGATTATCATTCGAGAACATGCTAGAAGAGATTTCCCATACAATGAGGCATTTTGATGGGGTCGTGGTTAAAGAGAATGCGTTATGGCCTGTTCCAGGTTTCTGTATTCCATTGGAGGTTAGTAAGTTTAAAATTTGAAGTCTTCTCATTATTGATATTTCTTATATGTGAAGCTGATTTTAGTTTTTTTCTTTGTGTTGTGTAGTTTTTACTATTTGAGGCAGTTCCAATTTTAGCGAACACTTATGTTGACCAAATTCCTGAGGCGGATGAAAGTTGTCCTAGGATGTGCAGGAGGAAATTTAAGAATACCGGTCAGAAAGGTTTTCCTCTAAAGAATATTGGTGATACATTTGGTACAACAACGGTTAGTTATCCTAGTAATTGCCATTATTAATCATTTGAATAAATTGGTTTGTAATGTATCTAAAGTATGCTCGTTTACACAGGCAATTGCTAGTGTGATCCCTCATAATGATGAAGAAATTCCTCTTCTCGATTTAATCATGGAAGAAGCTGAGGAAGAGGATACCCATGATGTCGTAGTCGCCAGTTGGATGTGGCGCATTCGTAGAGGACTACCTGTACTTTTGGAGGAGATGTACACAGCCGATGTGGCTACTCGTTCAGGACAAAACGATGCGAATGAGGAAATAGTCGCCAATGAACAACCGAGAGAAGATACTATTGAGTTGGTGGATCTTCTAAGGACCATGAAGCAGGATATGAAAACCCAATTCGATAACATTTCGGCGAAGATTGATGGGCTTGAAAAAAGGATCGAACCGTTGGAAGTATATGTGAAAGAGCAAGAGATCCAAAGGTAATACTTCGTAATACTATAGTAATACTTGATAATACTAGAAGGTGTTAACAAAATTTGGTTTCATGTCAGGCGCCTGTAGCTGATGAGCAACCGAGTACTTCGCAAGAAGGAGGGAGAGGGACGAAGAGGAAAAGGTCTAAGAAGTAGTAAAACTAGGTTATTTTCTTTGATTTTTCATCGTAGTACTAGTAAAACTATGTAAAACTTCGTTATTTTGTTGGATTTGCGATTGGTACTGTATTACTAGTAAAACTATGCAAAACTACGTTATTTTCTTTGATTTTCCGTTCGTATTTTTGGTAAAACTAAACAAAAATTAGAGAATTCATATAAGAAAAATATAGAACACGATTCAATTCAAGAAGGAGGCATAATCCTAGAAGTCACATAAAAGAGAGATAGAACATCATGATTCAACAAGAGAAGTCACATGAAAGATAATAAACTGATTCAACAAGAGAATTCAAGGAAAATATAAGAAACAGAAACTGATTCAACAAGTTTTAAACCAACGTAGAATAAGATCGACCCAGATAATATCAATCAAAACACAACCTATCCAGGAGATCGACTCGAGTTGTAAGCAACGCCAACTCCTCCTTTAGTTTGACAATCTCGTCACTCTTCTCCTTAAGCTCCATCTGCAAATTATAGATCTTAGTATGATGGGGATCAAATTCCCTCAATCTCTCCCAATGGTTATCAACATCTTCCTTAAGGTTTGGGTTTCTTCTTCAATTGCATCAGCCCAATTTTTCCGCCTGTGCAATCCATCATCCTGCAAAATATATCAACGAACAGACATCATACTCAGGTCTCTCAATTGTATTTGATTAAATTTAATTTACCTTATACTTAACGCAAGTAAACCATCTCTTTTTCTCTGTTTCTGTTGGAGAGATCTCATTGACGATTCGTTTGCCACATGGGCAAATTCGAGGCATGCCCAAATCACCATCGGCTACGGCTTGTCGCCACGCTTCTAACTTCCTCGCCTTCTTCTGATCAGCATAGTATGGGTCGGCCTCAAATTGTTCCATAGTTTGAAGGAGAGAAATAGATCTAGAATTCGACTTTAAAGATGAGAGAAGAGATTCTGACTTTTAGGTTTCGAAGAAAATGAATGAATGGATGAGAATGAGCTGACGTGAAGATAAATAAATAAATCTTCATGCTCTCGTGAAGAAAGAAAGAAAAAACGAAATTCTGGCCACGTGTAAAAGATGTGTGCGTTCACACTGTGTGTTCACACACAGTTTTACCGAGTAATGCGGTTGCACTCAACTTGCAAATAGTTGTACTTTAGAGGTTTCTCAGTTTAATTAGTTTTACTAAACCTTAGCATTACTTTTTTTAGTTTTACAGTTGATTAAACTTAACTAACATACAATTACAAGCTTTTTGCAACTTCATAAGTTAAAACTTGTAATTCTATAACTTTTTTCATGCTTACTTGGTAATTATTTACAAAGTGACATTAAAAGTGTAAGGAAACACTTGTTAAGATTCTTTCATAAATAAATTAAAATTGGTATATTTTCGAAAATTATTCATTTATACTACAATACAATATGTATTATACAATATGTAGTGGTTTTAGGTAGTACCAATTTTATTATTTTTACCAGTTTTATCTTAGTTCTGCCAGTTCTACGCTCTCATATACACATATTTTGAAAGAAGAAAACATTAAAAGACTTCAAATTAAGTTTCAACCCAAGTTTTACATTAAGTTTCAAACCAAACACAATTGATACATGAAGAGGTGAATCAAACATGAACATTATCTCCAAATAACAACCATTGGAGTCCTTGTCTCCGGCGCCTTTTATTCTGCGTCCTAGGTCGAGTTTTTGGTCGTTTTTCCCCAGCAGATGCATACCTTTTTGTTTTCTTTCTTCCCCCTCTTATTTTCCGATTCGGAGGCATGATCTCCATATCTTGGACGTCATCTAGGACATCCCATCGAGACTTATCAGGTACTAAATAAATTGTTCTGCAATATGCAATTTCCCACAGCTCCGTCCAATAATACTTAGAACACAACTCATGTAACTCGAAATCCTTACCTCCATATTTTTGGAATGTAATGAAAAGACGCCAATGCATGCACACAAGGATACTTTTGTATATCGAAAACCTGCAACTGCAACTTCTCAATCGCAACTTCACCAAATAAGGCTTTCCGTCACTGTCAATGACATTGTATTCAAGCTCGAAACCATTTAGCTCTATCACCTTTAGTTTCTCAGCAGTTGCCCATAAATCATGTAAGTAGTTCTCCACTAAAGGCACCAATTTATTTGCGACTGATCCAGACACAGCATCTTTCCGATGTTCATTAAACCATTCAGAGAATTTTTTAACTATTGCATCAAGCATGGGTATCAAGGAGTACCTCCTTGCATCTTTGAATACACTGTTCAACGATTCAACACAGTTGCTTGTGTCTAGGTTGTATCTATCTCCTGGAAAAACACATCTTGCCCATCTTTCTTTCTGGGTAGATTCTTCAAGATACTTGGCAGCAGAAGGATATCTTGTCGTAAAAGATGCGTAAGCAATGTTGAACTCAGCCACTGTGTAAAACCTACTACACTCCATGAATCTCCATGCAACAACGTCTTTGTTCACGTTACGAGCATAACCTTTCACATTTTGGGATAAATGCCATATACAAAAACCATGATGAGCCAGAGGATACACATTAGCTATAGCTTTTATGAGACTTGTATTTCTGTCAGTCATAAATACTATTTCAGAAGAATCCCCAACAACAGTTTTCAACATCTCCAAAACCAATTCCAACTTGCATCATTCTCACCATCAAGAACACCAAACGCCAAGGGATAATGGTGACGGTTAGGATCTTGAGCCGACGCAAAAACAAGAACACCCTTATATCCGTTCTTTAGAAAAGTTGCATCCATAGTTATAACTTTCCTCATGACTTTAAATCCTTCAATGCTAGCTCCCAAAGCTATGAACAAGTACATGAATTTATTATTCTCATTGCAATGAACATATGATCTTGTACCATGATTAACTTTCTCTAACATGTGCAGATAACATCGCAGCATCTTGTAGCTTTCTTCTGGGCTACCTTTCAAATCAGTAACAGCTTGATTTTTTCCTCTCAATGCAGTGGAATATGATATATCAACACCTAATTTTGTCTTGACAAGATCTATGATAATATTCAGAGGTGGAGTTTCCATTTGCCCTGGATAATCACCATGTAAAAGAGAAGCAACTAATTGTGGAGTGCCTTGCCTCTTACTATTGCTTGAACTTTGACTAGCCCGAGAGCATGTATGCATCTTGTTGTGCCTTCTAATCGAGAAAATATCTGTACCTCGAATCCTACCACCTCGTAAACCCCAGTTACATCCTTCTTTAGGACATTTGACCACATAACGCACCTTGTCCGACTTTACTATTTCAAAACTAAAACAGTTAGCGAATGAAGCTCTATCCACCACATCTTGTAATGCCTTCTTGTTTGGAAATTCTTGAAGTTTAGTCAGATCCAAACCGTCATCCCATGGTTCAATATACTTACACGGTTCTACAACAGGGCGTGGCTCAGTATATTCATCACCTTCATCACGTGATTCGGGTTCACCCTCTTTATTAGAATCACCCTCTACATCCTTTTCTTTGCCTACGTAGACAACAATGGCGTTAGGTCCGATTTCACCATCCTTCGCATATTGGTTTTCATAGTTCATACCAACAGAACTTTGGTCCACTATGGGCACTGTGGGCACTATGGGAACTTGCTCAGGCTGAGGCTCAGAAGGGATAACATTCACAAACAACATACATCTTCGCTTCTCATAATTAACGGAGTCTAGATAAACATTAACATCCTCATCATCATTAAGCTCACAATGCTCCAATGTTTCTACCAGTAGTGGCTTGTAGCTCAGCTGCAACTGAACATTACTTTCAACAAACCTAAGCTTCCTCTGTATCGTTGCTTTTAACATCAACAATGTTATATTCCTCTTAACATTATACTATACATGCGTCCTTCATATTTAAAATGTAGGCTGACGTTCTCGCATATTGTATCCTGCCAAACAAACCAATATAAAAAATTCAAAATTAGTACTACTACTAGTTTTACTATTTTTACTAAAAATACCAGTATTACCAGTTTCACCACCTTCTCTCTCCTATCAAAATCGAATCGAATGGTAGACGAGTTCTAATCGAGTTAATTCACTGAAATTGAAAGGAGCCAAATCCCTTTCTTATCTAATAGATAGCTCCATCGACCCATAAACCTTTGTAAAACACCCAATGTGCTAAGCTTTCTTCGATCTAAATCCAATTGAATTTCTATATTTACAAATCAAAAACAAATTCAACCAAAAGCAACTCTAAAGTGAAGTAACGCACCTGCATTTTGAAGAACAACTTGATGCAACTTGATTTAGTGAAGAACGACAGCAGTAGGAGCTCCGACGACGGAAGAATCGCCGGCGGCAGGGTTGAGAGAGGTCGGGAGTTTCTCGGGTCGAAGAAAGAAGCTGGGAAACGAGTTTTTTATTTTTAATTTAAAAAATTTAATCTAATTCATTAAAACAAAAAGGGTAAAATCGTCTCATCGAATATTATTGAAGAAAGTGGGGGTATGAAGAATAGAGAGGGAGATAGGAGATTTGTCAAATCTTTTTAAGGGCTTCTGAGACGTTTACTCTGTTATATATAGATATGTCTCGTTATTTACGATGTTGGAATAACTTTTTTCATGATACAATACTTGCCAATTCTCCTTTTCTTTTTCTTTTTTTTTTTTTCTGGTTTTAACTCAATTGAGGTAAAATTTGAAGGAATGAGCAATCTTCAAGTTTTATGACGATTAAAAAAGTTGTGATGGTAAAAGAAGATTATTACCAATGCAATAATAAACGTGGGGTGGTGGGTAGATAAAGCCCTGAAGGGAGGAGATTAGGTGGGTGCGTGGGTCCGAATCCGATGATATGTATTTTATTTTCATTATTTTTCTCTTTATAATTTAGTTGGACTTCAAAAAGAGTTGTGGATGAACTTAACTCAAGGAAACATTTGACAAATGACAAGAGAAAATATTTGTATTGGTTGTTTTCTCTATAGATTTCTAAGTAGTGTGATCTTCTCATTTGTTTTGCTAGTCGATGTTTCATTGCCATATTTTGAATGGTAATTAGTTTTTCTTTAACCTTAAAAAGGAGTTTTTTTTATTTACTGATCTAGAGAATTTTTTCGGAGAAGCTTAACAATTATGGCTCACCAAATTTGCACACAAGGAAACATTATGCAATCAAAATTCAAAAGCCAAAGTATAAAGTAAATTGCAATTACTTACTATATAAATAATTATTAGAGATAAGGTTTCAAATAAAAAGAACAAAAACAAAAATGTCATAAAACCACTAGAGGTCTTTCATAGAAAACAAATCATAAGTCACATAAAATATCTTCAAGTTGCTAAATTAATTTTACTTTAGCCAAAGGCTACAACCAGGAATATGGACGAGATTACACTGATACATTTAGCCCCGTCGTCAAAGCAACTACGATCCGGATGGTTCTTGATGTTGCAGTGTCAAAAGCTTGGCCGATACAACAACTTGATGTCAATAACGCGTTCTTACAAGGAACACTGAATGAGGAGGTTTACATGGAACAACCACCGGGGTTCATTGACTCAGACAATCCTACGCACGTTTGCCGTCTTCACAAAGCAATCTACGGATTGAAACAGGCTCCCAGAGCTTGGTACACCGAATTAAAGACATATCTTCTCAGCATTGGTTTTCGAAACTCTGTTTCCGACACTTCATTCTTCACACTAAAACAGGGCTCTCATTTCGTTTACTATTGGTTTATGTTGATGACATTTTAATCACATGAAGCAGCAAATCTGGCATAACCAACATCCTCACCTTGCTTACTGATCGCTTCTCTGTCAAAGACCCGGAGGACCTTAACTACTTCCTTGGCTTGGAGGCTCATCGCACAGACCTTGGTCTACATTTCTCCCAACGGAAATATACCATCGATCTACTCCATCGTTACAACATGCAGAATGCCAAGCCAGTCAGCACACCAATGCCCGCAAGTCCAAAGCTCACCTTACGCTCCGGAGTACCACTAACAGACCCATCGAGGTATCGTCAACTTGTCGGAAGCTTGCAATATCTCGCTTTCACCAGGTTCGACATCGCTTATGCCGTCAATCGTCTCTCCCAGTTCATGCATAAACCCACCGAAGAACATTGGCAGGCTGCCAAACGAATCCTTCGATAACTTGCAGGCACAAGCACACATGGCATTTACTTCTCGGCAAAGAACCGCTTGTCAGTTCATGCTTTCTCCGATGCAGATTGGGCAGGCGACTCTGACGACTGCCCATCCACCAATGGCTACATCATCTACATTGGCAATCATCCTATCTCGTGGACTACAAAGAAGCAAAAAGGAGTAGCTAGATCGTCCACCGAAGCTGTATATCGAGCTGTTGCCAACATTGCTGCAGAACTAAGCTGGGTTTGTAATGTCTTAATGGAACTTGGGGTTGACGTACCGCACAAGCCAGTTGTGTACTGTGACAACATCGGTGCACCTTCCTCTGTGCAAACCCGGTGTTTCATTCCAGGATGAAACATATCGCCATTGACCATCACTTTGTTCGTGATCAAATCCAACAAGGGGCGCTTCGTGTTGCTCACGTCAACACCCGCGATCAACTTGCTGATGTGTTAACAAAGCCATTACCTCGACCAAGATTTATAGAGCTCCTAGAGAAGATAAGCGTGGTCAAGACCCTTGATCTTGAGGGGCATGTAAGAGATACTACAGAGATACACAAGATCATATGATTTCTCTATATTAGGAATGTATAGTAATGGCTTAACCTAGAGGTTCCCTCTCCTCTTATGTATATAAACACATACTACAGTATTGTAAAAGATATATTCAATAACATTCTAATAGGAGCTTCATATATTATCTTTTGATAGGCTTCCCTCACTATAGTCCTCTAATTCGTCACGAGAGAATTGTGAGAATATCATTTGGTCGTAGAGTTCAAACCACCAGATTCTTCTGTTGATTTGGTCTTACTATATACCAAATCAGCAAGCCCATTCTCCAAAGCTTTCACCAGATTTTCGAAGTAGGTTTTAGTTACGGTAGTCAAACCAATTAATTTCACTTGGAACTCAGTAAATTTTTCGGTGGGACTTCATCAGTTCTACCGATAAACTGTTTCAACTCCTCTTCTGCACACTGATGAAGTCTCTCCAAACCAGTTTCTGCCTCCCCTGAATAACAACACAAAACGAAAATTCTAATAAAATTAACGGAAAAAAAAAACAAGATTACACAAAACTTAAGTACTTCCATACCAAAAACTGACCTTGCAAATACTCAAAAAATTGTTGCTTGTCGGATTCATGATCAAGTAGGTAGTATCCATATGCATAGGTCCATTTCAAGACCCTCCTACATTCAATGATCTATAACAGCGAAATCAATTACATATCAATAACAATGTGTAATCAAGAAAAGTTTTAACTTAGAGTCTCATTGGTACTTTTCATAATGGTGGAATGACATCATTGTTCCAAAAAATTAATTCGTCATTAAGACGTTTTTTCAATTTAATAAAAGCATTTCTCATATTTTTCAAGGATGTAGTGATATTCTTAGATTCTACCGCTAGCTGGAATATACTTATTTATATTTTTGTGTAATCAAACAAAATCTAACTTAGAGTATCATTGCTCTTCAAGGTGGGTTTTCCAATATAATAAAAGGCTTTTATCGTGTATTCTACAATGTAAATAATTCAATTGTTCGGCAGCTGTTATATTCCACATACTTTTCCATCGGTTTCGTAATGTTACTAAAATTAAGGAATACTTATATATACAGTAAAACCTTTATAAATTAATAATGATGGGGACCTAGACATTTTATAATTAATAGTGATATAAATTAATAATTATTATTTTATAGTTAAATTAATAATTATTAATTTATAGATATATTATTAATTGTTTAATTTTAAAAATTATGAATAAGAAAATTTTAGCAAAATAAAATTAGATTTTCGGATGTTGAAAATTTATGGTTTTAGGAATTGAAATTTGTAATATTTTTAAAAAATTATTGAAAATAAATTACAAATACTATAGACCAATTCACTTATACACTGACATAAAAAAAAATTTAAACTTATAAATAATAATATCAATTGTCATATTTTATTAGTTTAAAAATTATCAAATTGTAAATGCATATCTAGAAAGTAAAACTTTAAAAAAATTTAACTACTTTATGACATGTTATAGAATATTTTATATCATTATAGTTTGAAAATACAACATTACAATTGTTCTACAGAAATGATGTGTAGAAAAAACATATATTATTATATCAGCATATATATATATATATATATTTACATGATTATTAATTTATGATATTATTGGAACCATATTTTACATGAAAAAATTTTAAAAAATATTATCTTATTATCTTATCGAATTTTTTAATTTTTACACTGGCCCGACTTGAGACCAGCAAAATTATTAATTTATAATGTTTATTAATTTATAAAATATTAATTTATAGAGGTTTTACTGTATACTAGCCTGAAGCCATGCTTCTACGGTGAATTGGAGCTGAGTTTCTGGTGTGCCCAAATATTGAACTAAGCTCCTTAAGCTGCACCGATTGCATTTTCTCCAGATCACTTATAGCATTCAGCCTCGACAATTTATTAGATTCCCATCTTTCGAAGTAATGGTGGTATCTATCGATGGCATCTTTAGCCCTTTTTCTCTTAGTTTTACCCTCATTGTTTTCTTTAAAGGCATTGCAAGCAGTATGACTGCTCAATGGTTTAAGGCAATTCCAACAAAAACGCAAATTACACGGAGCAGAGCATGACATATGTTTTACATCCTTTGTTCTTCTCGATCGGACGCTTGCATTTAGGACAAGGTTTTGTCTTAGCAAGTATCCAATTTGTGTTCTCAGACTCATCCCTGTTCTTAAGTAACCACTTTGACACCGTATCACAATCCACGGGACTGTGAGCGTCTTCACAGCAATCCCAGCAAAACTTAAACGAACACAAACAAGAACATCGTAAATACTAGTACTACTTCCACTAAAATCAACCGCGTATTCGCATCCCGGTGATGGACACCATTTAAAATTCTTCCCTTCTTCAATATAAGACCTAAGAAAATACGTATAATACTTCTCCTTATGTTCTTTCTTAGCGATCTTATCGATCAGGTCTTGACCAACAGCAGCAGAACAAGAAGGCTCAGGACATACAACTCTCAAACATCCCGACCCGTCTTCGATTTTTGTAGTGATGTAGCCAGTCCAGCAAGTAATGCAATAAGGATGACCACAAGAAAACCTTTTCGATATCCCCTACAGTGTATGACTCGAAGCAAATCCCACATTCGATTTCTTGTTCTTCATTAACATCAACGACAGTCTCCTTCAATATACAGACGGTTTCACGGGTTTTCTCTTCGTCCATAAACCATTCATCTTCGACTTTACTAACGCTCCATTGATAGTGAAGAAGCAGAGCGATCGCTTCGACTTGGCTTATAGAGAGAGCCGTGGAAACTCGTTCGATATCATCTCTTTGATGCTTGCGGATGTCTTCTTCCTTGAGAACTACGTAACTTTTCTGAGATCGTTTCATGTGATCGTCCTGATCAGCTAATCCATCGTAGTTTTCATCATATTCTCTTTCTTCATCATCGCTGAGATGATTGTCCTCTTCCGAGTCGATATACATTATCTCATCATCCGAATGATCCATGGTCGGCTGAAAGAAAAAACCTTAAAAACGATGTTGAGGTTAATTAATGTATAGAGATTAACTCGTCGGATATAATAAGGGCTGCTCTGTAAAAATTTCTCTCGCTGCTTCTCTTCTAGTCTCTCCTTGACTCCTTTTACAGGGTGCTAGTAGGGTTTTAGCTAAAGGCGAGGGATATTATTTATTTTAGGGAGATTCTCAAAAATAGCACCAAAATAAGTTTTATACTCCAAACTTAGCACAACCTCTCTAAACATTCCAAAAATAGCATCAATTAATCTCTAAAATTAAAATCCTAAATTCGAAAATACTAAGCCATATCCCTCAAAACTATACTCTAAAGTGAAATTTGAGGACCCAAACATAAAAAAAAATTCTAAAAAATTAATTTTAAATATTTTAATGTGTTAAATAATGCTATTTTGGAAAGTAATGAAATGTGTGCTATAATTGTCCTTAAAAACTCGGTTTAGTGCTATTTTAGGGTATTTCTCTTTATTTTATGCTGTTAAAGGATATTAGCGATATGTACTATTATTAGGAAAAGAAAACTATTTTTTGTTATCTTTTGATTTATTAATTATTACTAGGTTTAGGCACAAACATTAGGAATAATAAATAAAAAATACTGCAAAATTAAATGAGAAATACCCTCAAACAGCACTAATCTAAGTTTTCTTCCAAACTTAGCACACACTCTCAAATATTCCAAAAGTAGCACAAAATTAAAAGGGAAGGAGAGATATCAATTATTAAAATAAAATTAAATATCAATAAAATTAAATAATATTTAAAACCTAAAATCACAATCTCATCTTTCTTCTTTTCATCTTACTCTTCGTCGATACACACAATACCAAAAACGAAAATCCAATATTCTTCTTCTTCTTTTTCTTCTGGCGAAGCTTCCAATCTCAGATTTGATTGTGTATCAGTTTTTCACCAATCGTGTATCAATGTTATATGAAATGCTGAATCATCACGATTCTCGAAGTCGTACAGTGCTGAAGTAGCAATTGGAAGCTCGCTCGTTGAGAAATCATCATTGGAATCGCAGGAGAAAAACGAAATGAGGAGCATGATTTTCAGATTAAGACTTTCGATTGCTGCGGTGAAGAGCTTAGGAGAACTCAAAATTTTTATGAAAGTCATCCTGAGATTCAAAGAAACCTTCTTGAATTTGTTAGAATCGTTCCTGAAATTTCATCATCATCAACTAATAGAAGTGAGCAAAGCCAATTCTCCAGCCCATAAAACTGCGGTGAAGTTGAACTGCCAAGAGATGTTTATTTCAAATGAAATCAAAACCTTCATAATCAAATCTGCTAATTCATATACCATTCACATACCACTATTTTCTCCTGTAAAGCAAAACCCTCAAAATCATAAATTCAAAACAACTGTTTTTATAGGATTTACAAGAGTTGATGATGAAGATGAGAAATGGGCACTTGAGTGGAAGTTGAGCTTGTCATTATGGAAGGTCGTCCTAAAATTCAAGAACACCTTCCTAAAAGCTCCTAAATTTTTTAAAAATGTGTTTATAAATCTCTTTATATGTGTTTTGCTTTATTGTATCACATATTTTTTTTTTTTTTTTTTTTTTTGAAGAAAATGTAAAATTTATTCAGAAAAACATTTGTACATCGAGTGCAGCGTTGTTTTAATACAAAGCATACATTTTAAAGAAAAACTTGAGAAACTTATGCCTTAGTTAGGAGGATAGCGTGTGGCGAGCCATGTGACCAGACCATCGCATAACTTCCCATCTCCCTGTTCTTGGATTGAAAGCAATCGATTTCGAATTTGTTGATCGAGTCGTCGAACTAGCTGAGCTGAAGGAAGGATTGTGTCCCATTGCGTCTTGTGTTTCGTTCCATCCACAGTGAATGAATGGTAAGCTGAAAAACATATCGTAATAGATATAGTTTGGTAGAGCCCAATGAGGTATCTGTCAATAACGGTACTTCATTAGTGATGTATAATGATTTGATTATGTACACATATTGGTGTTTTACAATAAAGGAAGCAAATAGAAATATCCAACATGATGTTTTAGGAAGACCTTTCTAAATGTCACAGACTTCTTCCTAAATTTTAAAGAGTTCTTCCTAAATTTTAAAGAGTTCTTCCTAATGCTCTTTTTTTTCTTTTCATGATGGTCTTCCTGAAATTCAAGAAATCATTCATAAATATATGAGTCCTTCTTATATGTTTACTGGTGAAAACATAGCTATCTACCAAAATATCGAGATAATTAATACAAAACCTTCATGAATATGTTTTAAAACAAGTCTTGTGGTGAAAACCATCCAAACTATCTTTCATAACCAAAATCCTAATGCTAAAACAAAAACCATGTGAATACGAAGAATCAAACTGTAAATACTTCAATCTCATATGGCAACTAAAGCCTTCAATCTTGTATGAGCACCGTTCGTCTTTGATTCTGAGTGTTATTGCAGCTCCAGTTCTTCCTAAAATTTTATGAAGAATCATCCTGAAGTTCAAGAAACTTTCTTGAATTTCGTTCAATCCTTCCTTAAATTTCATAAGATGGAAGTAAGAACTTATTATATCTTAGAGCATACATGAAAACTAAAAAAAGAGCAGAACATATTAACAAACAACAGTATGTGCAAGACCAACCAGAAAAAAGCATAAGATAATAACAAAGAGATCAAGAATCTAAGAAACATAAGATTATGGTACAAAAAAAAAAAGAACAAATAATAAGAAATGATGGAATTTTCCAGTACCAAGTAAGAGCATCATAGCACACAGGCAAGCACAGAGCACAGCAAGCAAGCAATTGCAGCCTCATGTGTTCCTTTTCTCAGCAATTCAATAAATTTTTAGCAACATCAAAGAGAACCAAAAAAAAAAAACGCTTACTATGAAGTCATCATGAAGTTCACATAAGCTTTCTGAAATTTCTAATATCTTGAATTTCATTTCAAGATCCTGATCCTTGTTAGAAGCACTTTACTTCAAACAAATTCAACGCTCTGAGCATTAGAGATACTACATGATAATAAAATAGAGGATTATACTATTGTTAAGCATTACATAAAGATAAATGCTAAACTAATGGGGAATGCTTGGCCTAACTCAATATAATCAACCACAGTCTCATAACACCCAAAGCAGCCTCAATTTCTTTGTTACTTGAAATAACCATCAAACAGAAGGTGAAAGCATCTGGTACAAACCCCTGATCCTTCATTTCCTTCAAACATTCTATGCATCTTCCACCATCTCAGCTTTAAACAGTCCCGCAAGTGTTGAATGGTTTAATGTCATTTGCTTTCATACTTTCACTCATCTTAAAAACTCTTTTTCAGATTCCCAACTTTACAATCCATCAATCAACGTGTTATATGTTATCAGAGAGGGCAAAGTCTTCTTACAAGCATATCGTCGAACAACTGTTCTGTGTCCTTCATCCTATTCGCTTCACATAACCCATCGATAAGAAACTTTGTAAGCAAACACATTAGGAGAGATCCGATCATGCTTCATCTGATTAAACAATTCTAAACCCTTACCTACATCGCTCAATTTCATGACTGCTTAAATTGCTTACTCATACATGTACTTGCTTGGACAAATCAACAAAGAGAGAACGCCACAAACTGTTTCGATTTGATTATGCTGGAGAAAAAGTCGGAAATTCGGTAGCTTACCATGACTTTATATGAACTTTCCCCTTGAAATTAACCAAAATCTAGTACTCGTTAGTTCCATAAACATCAAAAAAGTGGAAGAAAAGCTTACAAGAAAAATTAACATGGCGTAGGCTTACTAGTTTCAATCGGACAAAGCAATCAGACCTAAGAATTGAATCCAGATCCGATAATGGAGAATCGAGATTCACATCCATAATCCAAAATCAAGCATGACTTGTGTTTAAAATCTGAGATTGAAGAAGTATTGCAACGAGATATGAGAAGCCGAAAAGGAAAGGAAATTTTTTAAGTATTGTGTATAAGGAAGACGACGATTGCTGCATTTTTTTATATATATTTCTCTGTTTTATTATTTTTAATAATAATTCTCCAAAATATTAAGTTGTGCTAATTTTGTCATATAAGAGAGTGTGTGCTAAGTTTGGAACAAAAACTAAAAATGGTGCTATTTTTGTCAATTGCCCAAATTAAATAGTCATAAATTAATATAAAAAAAATATGCATAGAAACTTTTTTAAAAAAATCTAATAAAATGAAATAAAGAAAAAAGTCTTAAACATCTTATACATGGGAACAGAGAAGAGTACTATCTTTGTTGTTTATCTTTTGATTTAGTTGTGGTATTCAGCTCGAGATGTAAGCATTGCTGCTCTTTCATTTCGTTTCCTATTAAGTCGTCACCAAGTTTGAATGTTTGATGCTTTTATCTGTCTTCCTTGGTGCTCCCCCTATTAAATTGGAACTTAGTCACTACTAGATTTACCTTCTACAGTTACCAAATATTTTGTAGCTACATATATCCAATATTTCGTGGCAACAAAATTTTTGTTATATCTAGCACAAAAAACAAAGTTATCTATCATACATTCAGAAAGAAAGAGTTTTAAACTCTCAGACAGAGTTAAAAACCACTTACAAATAGAAGATATATAATTACATAGAAGCCAAGTCTTATACCACAGAAAAGAGGGATGAAAGAAAGCTGAGACAACAAGTTCATCCAGCATCAGCAGGTCACATTAGAAACTCAACACAATGCTTTCTTCCCGCATCCTATAGATCTAACATCGTTAGCCTCTTTCTTTCTCTGTTTTCTTCTCTCATGATCTAATAAAAGAAAGTTTCACTATGGATGAAAAGGCTCCAGACAACGAAATCAGAAATCAACACAAATGCAGAGTATAAGTTATGTTGTATTCGAAGAATGTTAACAAACACAAAGATTACTTAACCTTGCTAACATATATTAAAAAAAACTTGCCTTAGCCTTCTGGACCATGCTTCCTTTGGTCTCGTCTTTCATTCTCACATTAAACGTTAACACCTCTGTTTTTAAAACAAAGAAAATTCAAGCACACAAACCTGGTTACCAATATTCACTTTGATTTAAGCAAACAAAGGATAATAAAGAGGAGAAAAAGCGAAGAGATGATTTACAACCCATATTTACTCTGATTTTTGCGTCGAGGTGATACGTTTTGCTTATAGATAAGATATGATAGATTATAGAACTGGAATTACAAAAGGAACTGAGGATTTTATTAATGGAGCTCCTCCCACTCCCCTTAAAAGACCTCACCAAATACTCGATACCCTCTCATACTCTCTTAGACATCTTATATAAGTGGAGACTCATGAGAACCCCTAAACAAACCATAGTTACTTTACACTACCTAGACTCAACCATAATTAACTGATAGAACTTAACAACTTGGACCTTGAAGCCCATTGATTGTATCCTCAAAGCCCACTGAATGTATCATTACCCCTGCCTTTGAAAACAACCTTGTCCTCAAGGTTGAAATGAGCAAGCTGTTTAGCCAACTCCTCTTTTGAGCTCCCAAGGATATTCGTATTCTGACTGCACGTCACACTTCACCAACAACTCTTCATACCCTGTCCTCAGATTGTCCTTGGCCACAAAAAGCAGACTTGCTTCTATCTGAATCTCCAAGTGAGCCGTAGTTATCGAGCATGCCTCAGAATAGGTCAGTGTGGCTTCAATTTCTTTGTGTCTGTTCTTCACTGCAAAAGAAGACCCTAAGCTAGGCAATAAGATAATCTGTTTGGATATCACGTTTTCAGGGTTCCAAGGCTTTCCCTTAACCTGGCGATCTTCCTCAGCCATTGCATTCTTTTCTTTACTCCTTTCAGCCTCGGTGATTAGGGAAACAGCAAGACAACCGATCCCAACCAGTCTTATATTCTGCTTCTGTTCTGTTGAGACTTCCATTTCAGCAATAATTTTAAGAGAAGAATGATCGCCCATCATTTTTAACTTGCGCATGAAATCTGCAGTAAGAACCAATGCAACTATCCCCAAGCTAACACCATGTCTTCCATCTAAGGTTTTCACGGCCGCCTTAATTACTTTCTCAATACCTAGCATTGGCCACTGATTCATGTTCTCAACACCCCCACAGCCTTCACCCTTGCTCTTAACCAATCTGATTTTTGCATCATCAAACAAATATTTCTTCCATTGAATCTTCTTAGGACAGAGAAAGAGGTGAATCTGGACACAAGTCTTCTCTTTCATGTGCTTCTTTCTGTACTTGGCTCTCTTCCCACTAGTCATGGAATGCTTCTTATCAACTGTCATCAATTCCAATACCAGCTTAACACAAATCAGTGCATAGACACCATTGGTAGGATTAGTAAGTTCTCTGTCCACTTCAGCCTTGTTCTCTCCTTTACTCTGAATATCTGCTCAACACAAGCTTTCTTTGTGTGAAAAGTAAAGAACAACATTACCCTCTTCTTGTGCTTCTGTCCAAATTTGTGTCTCTTTCTGCTAGACGACCTCGTCATCTCTTTAGCTATGTTGACTCCAATTATTAGCACATCAATGAAAATTTCCTGAAACTGACTGTCCCATTCTGCAAAAGACGTTACAACTCTCCTTATCTCCTTCTTACGTAACTTCAATGGCCATATTTTGTCAGCCACTTGGTCAGTGCTCATGTTTCTCACGATAGTAAAGCATAATAGCCCATGTGATTCGCTCACTGTCCAAGTATTACGACCTTTGCACTTTTTCTCCTTCAAACGTCGAAGTTGTGTCTCCATGTGCAGCCCCCTGAATCTGTATTTGAGCTTAGTGAGCTTGTTGTAGAATCTCTTCTTCCTCTTAAGTTGATCATTGAATTCCCTCTGGTGAAGAGAATCGAGTTGTGCATTCTTTCTAAGCTTGTTTTTGACTTTCTCTTTGAACTTTATCCCCTGATACCACTTTTTGGAGGACGTCTTCTTTCTTGTGATTCTACTTTTACTCTGCAGTCTATCATCACGCACTTGGAAACAGTCTACTTTGTTCCCAGTCTGTGACTTCTTCTTCTTTGCCTTAGTTTCCCACAGTATAAGCGTATCAAGCACAACACAACAACATTTAACTCTTTTACATGCTTCCATTCCCATCCTGCTTTGAATTTTGAAGTCTCTCTTCACGTCAGACTGAAATTTGAGTTGTTCATTGTTCTTTGGTTTGAACTTGCCCTCCTAAACTTACCACATTTCATCTTTTCCCTTTTTTCTCACTCCTTGACCTTTCCATGGTCTCTCAACAACCAATAAATGTGTATCTTTGTTCACTTTGGCTTTTAATTTCTCCTCTTCCCTCCTTGATTTTCCTCTATTGATATTCTTCTGGATTTGAGAAGGCATAGTTTCCACTTGTTCAGCTTTGTAATTAAACCCCTTAGCCTTTGTGAACTTCTTCTGATATCTCCTATTCTTTCTTCTAGACATTTTGCCTAACAACTGGTACGCATTATTTAGCTTAGCTGCTTGTTCCTTATGGCTTTGTTGTCTCTCTAAACCATGTGAGAAGCAAGGTCTCAAGTTACCATGTATGCTCTTGGCCAACGCTGTCAAGACATCTCTATCTCCAATAAGATTATAAAAATTCTCAAATCTAGTCGTTGGAAGCTTCTTCCATCTCTTCCTCTTCTTCTTTGTGTTCCATTTTCTTCTATTAGGCATTTCATCAAACACTTGGAAGGCATTTTCACCTCTGTTGGCCTCCATCTGTTTTTCTTCCTCATGTGCGTGCGTCTCTCCATTCTTTATGTCAGCAAACCCACTTTTAATCTCCTCACAGTCAGAAGCTACCTTCTCCTTCTTCTCACCACTTAGATTTGGGGTTTCTAACTGTTCTTCGAGTCTCAAGGAGATATTTCTCTAGCCTATCTAAATAGCTTGACCATCTGCTCACCTTAGAGTCAAATTCATCACTCTGCGTGTAAACAGTCACAATACTCTCTTTTCCTTTGCTGAATCGTTGAAGCAGACCAATCTTGATCTCATTCCAGCTAGTGAACGCAGTCTGTGACTCCTGGAACCACAATAGAGCATCATCTTCCATAAATCCATATGCAAAAGAAATCTTCGTCTCTTCCGTGAATCCATGGTCCGTGAAGTAATCTTCAACCCATGAAATCCACATCGCTGGATCTTCATCACCGTAGTAAACAGGAACCTCCACAGAACCATCACCATCTCCCATTGGAACGAAATGCTCTGATACCATTTTGATACGTTTTGCTTATAGAAATGATATGATAGATTATAGAACTGGAATTACAAAAGGAACTGAGGATTTTGTTAATGGAGCTCCTCCCACTCCCCCTAAAAGACCTCACCAAATACTCGATACCCTTCTCATACTCTCTTAGACATCTTATATAAGTGGAGACTCATGAAACCCCTAAACAAATCATAGTTACTTTACACTACCTAGACTCAACCATAGTTAACTGATAGAACTTAACAACTTGGACCTTGAAGCCCATTGATTGTATCCTCAAAGCCCACTGAATGTATCACGAGGCTGCAATTGGGCACGCTTATAAGCGCTACATCAACATCCTTGTTACATCCATTACTGAAATCGTTTAAAATCCACAAAAGCTTACAAGAAAAATTCTCACCTGTCTTGATGACTTTAGAGTTCTAAGTCATGCTAGAAGACAATCAACCGGCATTGAGAAGAAGTTAGTACCTTCTCTGCAGCCTATAGAGCATACCATTTTCCCAGATGCAAAGATCAAGGCTGGATCGCAGCAAAACGCCGGATCATGAAACACTTAGAGCTTATCAATACTAACACCAATTTTTTACAATGGTCAAGCCATATGCAGTCCATTTGCAATAAACAAGATACATACTCACTAAAACATGCCAAGAAATTAATTAGCTTTCCATGAAAAAAAAAAGTTGCTCACCATCTCCAGTTTATCGAGAAACTCAGTCTCATCTTCATCCAGAGCTTTAGGTAGTCCTGGAAAATCCCAATAGAAAGAATGGGTTAACAAGGCCTAAGGTGTAAAACAAATCAAATTTTGTAGATTCAGAAAGGAAGACTAATCTAAATATCTCATAAACTACACTACAACGGTCTTCTTGACATAAGAAATGATCACAGCTTGAAACAATGGAATCAACACTGATACAAGTGTGCAAAAGTAACAGTGAGACTCACTATGCTTGAATCGTTCATTAAACTCAGCGTCCTTCTTATCTTTCTTCTATTTCAAAATCTGATATAGGTCAAAGAAAACATTACAAGTGAGGAAGAAAAACAGGAATAAATTACTCTTTGTTCACTGTTGAGAGTTGAGACAATATCAACGAAACAAACAAAAGATAAAAGACGGAGAAATATAGACAAGAGACACAGAACAAACGAAAA